>PISX010003211.1:0-142374 GCA_004024625.1 Mellivora capensis | reverse complement strand
CGGGTATTCATCCTTTCTGATGGAGGCATAATACTCCATAGTGTATATGGACCACATCTTCTTTATCCATTCGTCTGTTGAAGGGCATCTTGGTTCTTTCCACAGTTTGGCGACCGTGGCCATTGCTGCTATAAACATTGGGGTACAGATGGCCCTTCTTTTCACCACATCTGTATCTTTGGGATAAATACCCAGTAGCGCAATTGCAGGGTCACAGGGAAGCTCTATTTTTAACTTTTTGAGGAACCTCCACACTGGTCTCCAGAGTGGCTGCACCAACTTGCATTCCCACCAACAGTGTAAGAGGGTTCCCCTTTCTCCACATCCTCTCCAACACACGTTGTTAATGTTCCATTCTAATGTAAGATGTCAATAATAGGGGAAATTATAGACAAGATGGTGGGGGGGATCTGTAACTCTCTGTACCGTCTTCTCAATTTGTCTAGAAATCTAAAACTAATCTAAAAACTAATGTCTATTAAAAAACAGAACTCCTGATCAATGAAAGAATATCAAAAAAGACTATCATGTGCTACCAACAAAGTTAAGCACAAACACATTCATTAAAAGTCAAGATTATGTTAAAATTAGTTTTGAAATTTCTGAAATTATTTTTACCACTTGAATATTAACCACGTAAACCATCTTAACTGAAGAAAATAACCAGAGATTGGGCCACATATTTATACTGTAGGAAAAGACTGATATAAAGCAGCCAGATCTACTTAACCAAAGGGCTTTCATAAGCATGGTATAAACTGAAGAAAGGGTTTTGATCCCAAAAAGTTGATCAAGCCAGAAGTATAATTCTTTTTTAGGTTGAAATTATACATTTTAAAAGAAATTGCAGTATGTTGACATATTATTACATTAGCTTCAGGTGTATAACATAGTGATTTGACAACTCTGGACAACTCTATATGTCAATTGTTGAATGCTTTGGGGTATGATGAGGACACACTACTATTTTGACCATTTTTCAAAAACAGATAGAATTCTTCTTGTTTTTCTTCCATGGAGGGACTGGATAGTTATACAGGGGAAACGGAGCAGCCCTGGACAGCCATTCACTATCCATGCTAAGTAAAACTAAAGGTGGGAGAGAGGAGAGTGATATTGATAGCAGACAACCTAGGTAATTTGACTCTGCCAATACTCGTATTTTATTTTAGCCAGTTGTTTCAATTTGTATTCTATCAATTGTTTCTTTAGAATAAAGGCAAAAATTAGTAACTTGATGGTTACCTTCAGCCTTAAATTCTACCCTCTGCCAAAGTTCTAACAAACAACAAAATGTGCCAAGAGGTTAACCAGAAAAGGGAGGGGAAAAAAACTTACTTGTTTGTCAGTAAAGGTTCTCTCTTATGGGAGAGCTGATATTGACATCAAGATTTCAATACCGAAAATCATAAATATTGCACACATGCTCTGAGGTCAGACTGCCCAGCTTACATCCTGACTTAATTATTTGCTAACTGGTAAATGGATCAAGCAGAAGTAGTTCTTAATCATTTAAATGAAAACAATTAAAACTGAGTAGCAAAATATTTTATTTACTATAATCTATATCAAAACACTTTTTTTATCACCAAAGTTCATATCTTAAGAGTACCTCAGACCAGTTTTTGCTGTCCCATCCTCACTCCTCTAGCACCCATTTTATGAGGAATAAAATTTTAAAGTTGGGAGAAATCAGGAGAAAGGAGGCAGATGAGAAGCCAGGTACATGGACATTAATTTCCAACCTGGAGCAATGACAAATTGCCTGTGTTAGATTTGGAAGGGCTAGGAATTAATCCCATAGTGCCTTCTGAATTTCTCTCTTTATTCCTAATAGTCCTGTCATAATTCTAACCTTTTAGAAGAACAACTCAGGAAGGCAAAGATGTTCAAAGTTCAAGCTTTAAGGCTATATGCTTTTTATCATGAAATAGAAACAAAACTAAACTTTTTGAGAAGGAAAAATGCTCTCACCAAGAAGCAGCAAGTGGGGGTGGAGGTATGACAACAGTGCAGCAAAAAAATGCAGCACACATCTCACTTCTGCCCTACCTGGACTTCACATAAAAGAAATCAGCAAAGTTCTGTCCCATGGGGAATCTTCTGCTCATTTATAGGACAAAGTGCCACTGAGAACAGACTAAAACAAAATCAGACAGGTTTTCTGGACACCAACATGCAAAAGGAAAGGCTGAAGTTCTACGAATTACAATTCACATTTAAAGGCTAAACTACTTAGAAACCACAGTCCCGAATTCTGGGTGCCTAACACAAAAAGCATGCACGAGTGCAAATATCACCCCCTTCTGTTTTACAAGACAGTGCTCCTGTATTACCCAATTTGTTTGGAGATACAGATAAGACTGAAAACAACAAAAACAACAATAATAAAACACACACAACCATGCCTATTTACCTTGAATGGGATAAGAATAATGTGCTGGGCTTGGCTGGCTTGTGGTTAACCCTGTAGTGCAGGTAAGAACACTGTGTTGACTTGGAGATGGAGTCTGAATTAAACCACTTTCAGGTTTCATACCTGGCCACAATGCACCTGAATCAGATAAATTGGACCAATTACAAACAATACACTGGGACTGAGGAGCATGGTTATGCTTTCAAATATCAGCCAGTAGGTTTAAAACCTAAATCTCAGAACAAAAGTAAATTTGCTTGTAAGAGAAAATTACTGATTGTCCCACTCCTAATATACCACAAGCAAATACAGTTTCAAAAACTGGGGAGTGGGGCCACAGAAACAAAAATCTTGTCAAAATTCCCAATAATGATATGTATATAAGTTCATTTCAATGGTTGAGGGAGACTGATCAGGGTTCAGGAAAAAAAAAAACTACTGACACCCAACTGGAGTGTTTATTGTAGAGAGTGCCTGATGATCATGTACAGTGATAAATCATATATCCATTGTCAAGGTGGGAGACATTCCACATAAGTTTAAAATTCACTTACCCATTAAACAAGCACCAAAACTTTCTAAAATGTATTGAGTACTTTTCTGCCTTCTTAAGCTGGTTATTTTATTACCTGTTTCTTCTGATTAGGAAAGACATACTTGCTTATTTTTATAAATTAAAAATATTACAGAAATAGATAATTTAGGAAAAATAAAGTCATATATAATCCCAGCATCCAGACTTAAGCACTATTAACAGTTTGCAGAAGTCACTTAGATTTCTTCTACATATTTACTAATCTTATAAAAATGGGATATTATATATACTGTTCATAATTTGCTTTTCCACAAAATACCTCTGAAAGACATCTTTACATGTCAGAACATATAAATTTCTCATACTGATAGATATCATAGCTGTTCACTTTTATTTTATTTTTTATCACAATGCTCCTGAGTGACAATCTTTTTAAAATATATTTATATCCTTTCCTGCCTTCTCTGCAGGGAGGAAATAGTGAACATACCTTTAGATTTTCTCAGAATTATTGTCACAAAGATTAATAGTGTGCTGTGCTATATATATATATTACAGAGACACGCCCGGAGGTTACTGGGATATGTGAAGACATTTGCTTAGTACTAAATACAACTCAGTTATAGCTCTACATCATTTTGATTTTTTCTCTGTAACCCGTCACTTGACAATCTCTTGCTTCTCACTTTACCTCCTTGTTCATTTGCAGTAAACTAGGAAACCATAAACGAACTTTGCTTCTACATGACAGCCTAAGGATGTCTTTTATGGTGAACAGTTTTAGTGATAATTTTGGCTATGCAAAAATCTATCTATAAAAAAATCTTACTGGGTGCCTGCATGGCTCAGTCGGTTAAGTGTCTGCCTTTGGCTCAGGTCATGATCCCAGGGTCCTGGGATCGAGGCCTACATCGTGCTCTTGGCTCAGCAGGGAATCTGCTTTTCCCTCCCTCTCTCTCAAATAAATAAATAAATACAATCTTTAAAAAAAAAAGATCTTACTGTGTGGTTGTTCACTGTGTTCTGAATAGCTATGGCTGGTGGATCAGTGTAGTTGAAGCTAACAGGTCCAAGAAGGTTCATCAATCACATTCCAGGTAAGAAATCAATACCAAGGTCAGCCACAGCTCCAAATTCAGTATTAATTCATTTCATTTACTTCTAATCTGATACTGAATTTATAGAAATATAATGCACTGACAATAGGGCCCTCTGCTTCACCAGGGCACTGAGATATCCAGGTACAACTCAGATCTGTAAAATTTGTTGATTACTAAATGTAAGGGAGCTGCGAAAATCTCAATTCGACATGGGATGTGTCAATTGCCTTGTCCCAAACTCTTAAAACATAAAAAAAAAGTCATATTATTTTCTTACCCATTAAACATATGAAATAACTTATTTGAGGAAAATGAAGAATACCATCATCGATAAGATGCATTTCGGGGGTTGGCCCCCGTTCTGTGCTTAGTTTATTATCATTACCACAGTTAAAGTCCTAACTAAACCTAAATTTCAACACTAAAAATATTTGAAAATATTATTTTTTAACAGTTATGTGACATTTGAGTATCAGTGCCATGATTCTTTGTGGTTGAGTATCATTTTAACAAACTGCCATTTCAATGTCACAATAACTTTCAGATTTAATCAATGTGATTTTTTTTTCTAAATAGGTTTGAATCTGAGGTGTTGGATCTGTGAACACATTCAGATTACCCTGTACTAAAATACAATCTTATTCATGAGAATAGTATTCCCTGAAAATGTTTTGCCAGTCTCATTATTTAGTAATGTATTTCAGTTTCAAAATGCAAAATATCTATGAACTGGACCTTCTTATAATGCCAAAAACCAGGGCAAAGTGTCCAAGGCAAGTAGGAAAATGACTATAGTAGTTTTGAATGTTTTTGACCAGAAACAAAAAGTTGGTATTTAAGATTACAATTATTTTACGATGAAGATAAGAATAAAAGACCACATGAACACTGCCTCTGGCATCACGGTAGCTTTGCTCTGAAAGCATGTAAGAATCTTCCTTTAAAAGTGCCCTTCCCGAATTCCAAGTTACAGGCAGCATGACCAAATGGTCTGACTATACAGCAATCCTGCCCACACCGAAGATGAACCCAAACCCTGGTCTCCTGACTCCCAGTCCACTGCTCTATCCCTATAACTACCAAGCTTATCAAGGCCTTTTAAGCACCAAAGGCCTAATGTGGAACAACAGCTGGTCTAACAATGGCAAATGAAGCCAGTCTCTGAGCTCTATCCTCTTACTGCCCCACACTGGGGTCTTATCACAAACTCTACCCAAGTTTCTCAGCACAAATACTTCATCTTTGGTTAGTTACTAACCAAACTAATCTGAGCACTTCCATTTATAATAATATATATCAGAGTAGTGGATCTTTAGAGAAAAATTAATTTGGTTAGGAACTGAAGCACATGCCAATGCTCAGGAAAAAACACATGAAAAATATCTTGGTTTGTTGATTCGATAGCTCACTGGGATGAGATATTACAAATACTAAATAATTAATCTGAGATTTCCCTGATTATAAAGTGAGTAGATGTATATTATAGAAAATGAAGAAAACATAGAAAGTAAAAGAAAAAAAGTGCACAGTCTCCTTGCAGAGAAAAAAAATACAGGCAGTTCTTGCTTTTGTAGAGGACTGTGTTACCAGAAACCGGCACATAATGCAAATAAATCCTTGCCTTGCGTGGTTCCCTGATAACTGAGATCAAATGTATAATGCCTGTACAGCAACATGCACATTTTTCTTCCAAATTATTCTTTATGTACATATTTTTAAAAAAACACTAACTTGACATATTATATTGCTTTTAGTTTTACATACTGCTTTTAAATTAATAATAAACTTTTCTCAAGTGAATATTCTTTAAGAACGTGAATTTATAAGACTATGATTTCTAACTTTCCCATTCTATAGATACACTGCAATTTAACACACGGCTTTCAATTCAAAATGTAGGCTGTTTCCAATCTTTTGCTGTTATAAATAATGCTGTGATGAATATCTTATTTTGAAAATCCGTGGGTATCTCTAATTAGTTCCATAGAATAAATCCCTAGAAGTGAATTTGCTGGGGGAAATGGCATGAACATCCTTGAGGTTTTAGTATTACCAAATCTCCAACTCACATTAGAGTTCTTTCAAAAGAAGCCGGAATAGTGGCAGCTAAGGTGCTCTTTTATGAGCTCCTAAAAATAAATGGGTGCCCCTTTCCTCCCACATGTTCACTGAGATCACTGGAAATTAACCCTCCATTCCTCCTTCTGCCATTCCACTCCATTTCTACAGAGCCCTTAAAAAGAATATGACCACTATTTCTTTACTTTTACATTACTCACATTACATGTGAGCATTACAGACCGCCACAGTACAGGCCTCCTACATTTCCTCTAGTTTTTTCTCCTTTCATCAAGAGGAGGAATATTTTTTTAATTTCAAACTCAACTCCGAGACACAGACTAAATTTACCGAGCACTTCTGGAATTAAACAGATCTGAGTTCTATCCTAAACCCAGGCATTTTCTAACTGTATGACCTCAGGCTAGTCATCTGATCCTTCTAAGCCTGTTTCCTCATCTATAAAAAGGGATAATGCTACTGCTCACTCCCAAGGACTGTTCTAAGATTAAATAAGACAATAATGTAAAGTGTGAGGTACTTGTTCCCAGCATACTGCTTGGTATATAAAGCACTTCATAAACATTAGATATTAGAGATTTCCTGAAGCCCTGTTTACATCTGAAATAAAATAACAGACTAGCTAATCTAGTTTTCATGCTAATAGCACTAAGATAAAATTGCCAAATCTTCACAAGAATAAAGAAATAGTATTTTCTACTTGAGTGAACACACTTTAAAAAAAACCCAGCCATATCTACAATTTCCTTAATAAATTTTGAGAATATGCCATATTTTTCATTCACATTACCCCAACCTAAATCTCCCTCCAGTAAGCTTCATATATTACTTAAGAGTCAGATTTAGCTGATTCTTCTTTGAAATACTGAGAGGAATTTATGAAACAAGTCTCCCTCACTCCCAAATACTAAACAAAACCAGATTAAAAAAAGAGCCTGCTATTACCAATACTTCTTTACAATATAAATAGTTTTAAGTTTTTACTAAGGACCTATTATATAGAATTTTTTTTCTTTCTTTAATACAAGAGAAATGCAGTGATCATAAAAGATACTGTAATATGCACATGACACTGTGTTAGGTCTTCCATAATCTGAGATCAGAGGTATAACAGGAGTTTTATTCAATACTGAACAGCAGGAATGATCAACTGTTCAACAATGTCATAAAGGGCTCTGGGCTTGCTAATAATGAATTTCAACCAAAAGAGAAGGTAAAAAACAAATATAAAGATACTCATACTTGATAGCTTTTACTAGTCAGCTGTTGAAATATTAACTTTAACATATGCAAAAAGATATAAGCACAAACATATTTACAGAGAGTTCCATTTCCAAAAGGATTGCTCAGTCATGGCTGGTTAAATATATAACAAATTTAAGATTTTAGTATACTGGTGGATACTGACAGGCGTGGAGGCATGGACATACAAATGGGGAAACAAGAGCATTTCTGTTTGTCTTCTTCCATGAAGTTATCAACTACCACTATTATTAAAACATAACCTCCCATTTTTGTTTCTAGTAGTTACCAGGGCCAAGGCATGTTAACAAGCCTAAAACTAAGAGCTGTCACTGTCACAAGGGGCTAGTCAAATGGGCCAGGTAAAGCCAGAATGTAGAAACCAAAAGCAGGCAATACTAATACATCTAGAATCTGTGGCGATCTGTTTAGAAGATCTTTCTAATTTCCAGTTAGTTTCCGTAAAGGCTACAGAGATATAATTTTATTAACATGTTGCTTATGTGAAAATAATACAGTATTCGCTCAACTTTCTAACACTGGTTCTAGGAAACCAGGGAAGGGACAATAAAGCATACTGCAAATATCTATCAATTTACACAAAGAAAAATCAGCACAGATATTAAGTGCTCACAGAGTCTCAAACTGACTTCCAGTAAATCAATCTAATTCACAGTTCATGTCCAACATACCTAAGACCACAGAACAAACTACGCACAAAGATAGGGCTATATAAAATTGGGGATTCTCCTCATTCTAAGATAACCTGTTGGTTCAGCAGAGCAACAACTGATCGGTTTAAGGCAGAGGGAGGAAAAGAGAGGGAGAAATTGACCAAAAGAAAAAAAAAAAAGGAGAGTACACTGTAAGGCATACTCTATCTGGATATTTAGATTACCAAGTTTTAGCAGGAAAATGAGTCATCTCAAAATATATTTATTATGCTTATCTAACCATGGTAATGTGTAAGAAAGTAATAGTAATTCCTCAAAGAATTTCCCCCAACACTTAAAGAATTCCAAGCTTTACAGTCAAGATTTAGTACCTTTCTGGAAACAGCTAAATTTTGGCAGATACACAAATGAGTACTGAAAGTTATGATTCTATTTAATATGCATCAAACATACTGTTGGAAGGTTGCACACCCAACATCTATCACACTTGTAACTGAGTATGTATTTTGTAAAGAACAACCCGTCATCTTTCATTTTCCTGATTAGCCGTACTTGATATCTGGGGAAAGATCGACGTTTCTAGGGGATAAAATCAACACTCTTAGAAACTGCTTATAATAGAATGCCTTACCGAAGGGAGGTAGTCCATATGTTTGGGTTGCCTGAGGGTAGACAGCATAGGGTTGAGACTGCTGTAGTGTCTGGTATGGAGTCTGCCCAGGGTAAGCAGTTTCCGACACAGGAACTGAGAGGATGTGTGCATAAGGTCTACAAAAGTTCAAGAAAAGAAAAACTTTCATATGTGATTTATTTTTAAAGAAAAATAGAGGGAAGAGCTAGTAACACTAAAAGCAAAAAATCAGCAATGAAGAGACTAACCTTCCACATAAAATGTCTTCTTACTATGGTCAGAAGGTAGAATTAATTTTTCCTTTCCAAGTTCTATCACTTAAGAAACATTTTTATGGGAAATTTAATAGTTCCAAGTATCCTCCCAATGTCCAATTACTATGCTACAACCATCTGTAATATGCTACATGCAAACTTGTAGATAAAATTTATCTACATGTACAATGAACCCCTAATGTAACAGAAAACTGGACAGAATGGAACTCACAATTGGCTCTTATTCTTCACCTAGCCCTCTGGGACGAACAAGTTCTAAGAGAGAGAGTAGGACTTGAGAGAGGGGTTAGGCTAGTAGAGAAAAGGCAAGCAACCACTACACATCAAAGAACGGGGAGTAGCGGTGGGCCCGAATATCCCCAGATCAAGCCTACAAATCAGGAGCCAGATAATAAAATCTGAGAAGTCCCAGATAGGACTCAGAATCTTCCCACTGATGTTTAAGCCAAAATATACCGTGACTAGTTGCAGCCAACCACATCAGGTTTACCTAGGGAATTTGAACTCAGCAGTGAAACTTCTGGGACTTTAGCTAGAGGACCTGTTCATTTCATCCATGCAATAAAATGGTCCCACATTTTGTGCACTGAATTTTTAGATACCAGTTATTTAGTGAGTTATGCCGTACTTACAATGCAAGCGTTTTGTGTACCACATAAATCTGAACAATAAAATACTGCGAGGAAGGAGAAAACATTTTTTTTAGCTTTGGGGGAAAGGAAAATGAAGGAAGGCTATAAAGAAGCAGTATGTGAGCTGAGCAGATAAGATGGGCAGAAATGGGAAAGAAAGGGTGTTCAAGGAAAAGAGAAAAACTCTGGTAAAGGTACAGAAGAAGGCAAACAAGGGCTAAGCCTATAAGGAGCAAAGATTATATTAAAGGACATACATGTAGTGAAGGGGAGTAGCAAAAGAAGGAAAGACAGCAAAGACCTTGAATTCCAGGCTGAGTTTAGACCAATCTGCAACAATCGGGAGTCACTAAAATTGTTGAGCAAAGAGTGATAGGATCAGAACTGTTTTTGAATAAAGATTAATTTGACACTGCTTTATAAAATGGGTTAGAAGGGGGAGAAAGTTGAAGTAGAGAGTTAAAATGAGAGAGTTAAAAAATGGCTATAATGCAATGATTCACATAATTGCTAAAGAGGTCTGAATTAAGACTGAATGCATAGCTAATAAGATGTCCTGAAAGCAACAGGTATGTAAATTATTTTTTGAATAGGCAGATAAATTTGGACTATGCCTCATGTTCACATCTGTTCTTCTTAGCCAGATCTGAACCAAGAAATACTTCAGGTCATAGCTGTTAATCAAGTCACATGGGAATAATTTAAAATCTTGGTGACTTCAAATGGACTGATCTCCAGATATGTTAAAGATCATAATATCCTTTTTTCCTGTAGTGTTTTTATAGCTCAAAGTTATTTTCTTATTTCCTTCATAATGATCTCAGAGAATAGGTTCAGTCATTTCACAGAAGGAAATCATGTGAAAATGACTGGGTCAAAGATGCTATTAGTGTTAAATACCAGATGAGAATTTGGATAACTCATTGAATTGACCTTTTTAGTTTTTTGTTAACTGATGAAAAATTCAAAAGGTATAAACGAGCACAAAAAGGGGAAAAAGATGCCAGTTTTCTTTTTATGAACAGTCCCATAGGTATCAGTCACCTCTGTTACCAATTCCTTTATGTATTCTGCCTATGTAAGCACCTGGGCATACATCCACCTCAATAAACACACTCATATATGTTTCTATCGATGTATGTTCAGGTTCACTCTTTATCAACAGATGGTTGGTAGTGTGGCATACACCCAGTTCTGTACTGCTCATCTTGGAGATGATTAGCTTGCGGATCTTAAATGCTGATCTTACCTACTGAAGGCCCAAAATACATTGCCTTTTAGTGACTTCAACCTGCTAAGCCTAACTTCAAGCCTAAATTCTACTTTGAGGACATTCCTAAAGCAAGAAAGTGAACATAGATTAGGCTGAGAAGTCCTACTAGGAGGCTGGCTTGAGCTGTGTTTATTGATCTAGCAAGGCAGAGGAAAGAGAGAATGATCAGAGGTCAATCAGTGATATACTTTGATCACGAATAATATTTCCCATTTTCAGTGGCCATTCATTTACAGCAAGCTCCTGTGTAACAGTGATCTATTCCAGGCAACCATCTACTTTTAAAAAGCATGTTACAGAGATTCTACATTTAGAGGAAATTAAAAAATTGGAGTAGGGTCAGAAAACATGAGAGGTGAAATGAAGTTAAATGTCGACTTACTAAGTTAAATATCAAATTAAATTTTGAAATGAACCTAGAGAAAAGGCATATAGATTTTTGAAATAATCATTGAACTTACTTTGCAGAATACATTTGTGAGGTATAATCATTGGATGAACGAGGGATGTAATCGGTGCATGTCATAACTGAAAGAAAGATATCATCAGGTAAAAAGTTAGAACATTTCAAAAATGAAATGAGAAAACTGCATATCTCACTGTGGAGTCTTTCAAACTAAACAGATTACAGACGGCACCTGAGAAATTTAAAAAGACTATGCAGTAGAAAATCCCTCTCTCTTATAGTAATGGGTTTAGAGACTTTTAGAAACAGTAGAAAAGGCCAGAATGTGGGGGGTTTGGGGAAGAGCTGAAGGTTAGACCAATTGATCTCTATCTTTATCTGTCACTGATCTAAAGCCACAGATGAAGCAACTCCCTATGCTTTCACTGTGCTCACAGGCAAACTTAAAAACTAAGATCCATATCTAAGAAATTGTATTAAATTTCTTTAGCTTATTCATTCTCTGGGTGTTTCCACTCATCTGAGTAAAAAGCTATAAGAATGATTTGCAGGAGGACAGATTTGGGGTGGGAGTGCCCAGTTTTATTAGAAAATTGTTGCTACTGCTGTGCACAATGCAGCAAAAGATGCAAGTACACTTCCATACCACTACTTTTTCAGCTTTGTGGTGACGGCTTTTAAGTTTGGCAAAGCAAAGACAGATCTGAGGAACTGATGTGATGCTCTGATGAACCATCAAGTAGAGAGACTTTCACAGTTAAGGTCCTTTTGACCCCTATGACTTCATCTGAAATAGCTGCTGGGAAGGCTTAACTCTCATGAGTTCATCTGTAAATAGTCAACTCAAGTCTGATGGGTAGCGAAATCCCATTCATTACACACTATTTCAGTCCACACTGTAAACAGAGTTGTATCATAAAGAACTTGTACCAGATCCCTGAACTGTCTAAGAACTTCCTTCAGCATCTGAGAAGGAGGTTGTTGTTGTTCTACTATTAGTAGGGTTTTAGAGTAAACCAGCTAACTTTACGTCTAGCTGGGTTTCCTAAGTGTCTGAACTAAAAAGGGAACTCTGTTCAAGAGCACATGAGCTGCCAGCAATTCATGGCCAACAGTAAGACAAATCGACATCTTGTCCACTGCCATTGTTCAAGGTCTTTAAAAATAATTACTGGAGATCTGTAGATCACATTCATCCATAATAATCTTGACAAAAATGAAAGATCTCAATTAGGTCTAAAGGGTCTTCACGTCCATCGCAGAAAACATAACTTCATTTGGATTCTGCATGATGGTTCCTTCCCTGCTGACAACTACTTTAAAAAAAAACCCAAACTCTTCTCCTCTGATTTAATTCTAGAAGAGATTGACAAAACATCCTAGGAGATTTAGACCAATATTTACTTCTTTGTAGAATGAATGAGGCTTTATCTTTGCAGTACTTAGGAATGGTGAAAGGATTATAAACAGTCAAGGCATAATCTGCTATAATATTAGAATAGCAGCAGTGGAGATGAGGCACAACCTTGAAATACATTCTGAAGGTAAAGCAGGACATTCTGACAGATCTGTATGTAAGGAATGAGGAAAACAGGGGAATATGGGATAATTTCTATGTTTGCAGCTTGAGCAACTGGAGGGATAGTGAAACCACTTCCTACAGATGGGGCAGTTTGGGAAAAGAAGAGATTTGATGGGGCTAAGGGAATAAAAAGCTCTCCCACATTTTTAAAAAAAGATTTTATTTATTTGTCAGAGAGCGAAAGACCGCACTCATGTCCACATAAGCAGGGAGAGCAGTAGGCAGAGGGAGAGGGACTTGATCCTAGGACCCTGGGATCATGATCTAAGCTGAAGGCAGACGTTTAACCCACTGAGCCACCCAGGTGTCCTAAAAGCTTTCCCACGTTTTAAGTATGACTTTCTTTTCAGAAATCTAACTTGTGGTGTCAAACAGGCAGGTGGACACACAAATGAAATCAGGGTAGAAGTCAAACTGGATTTATAAATTTGGAATTCATCAATAATATATACAATATTTAAAGTAACGCAGTGGATGAGAGGATGCAGAAAGAGGAAAGAATGCTGGACTAGAAATAAATCCTGAAGCGTAACATTCAGAGTTCAGGCAGAGGAAGAAGGGCCAACAGAAGAGAAAGGTGGGAAGAAAAGTGGTGAGAGGCAGAATATGAGAAGAAACGTTCACTAGAACTGGTCCTCTCAGAGTAACTGCAAGTAACTAATGACCTTGAGAGGAACAATTCAGTGGAAGAGTGGTGAGAGAAGTTAAACTTGAGAGGACTGAATAATGAATGGGAGGCAAGAAAACAAGAAAGGGCAACTCTTTCCAGAAGTTCCAATGGGTCATGGAACAGAGGAAAGGTCTATAACTGGTGGAGAATGTGGAGTCAAAGGAGGGTTTTGTTTCTGTTTTAAGATGGCAAATACTGTGTCATGTCTCTTTACTGACAGGAAGGATTAAGAAGAGAAGAAGAATTTGATGATGCAGGCATGGTCTTAGTTAACAACAATACCAAAACCCTTGGGGAAGGTGAGAAAGGGTTAGATATGGAGCCCAAACAAAAGGTCTTACCGTTGACAGGAGCACTATTTCTACGGACTAGGACTATTTTAGTCCTGATAAGAATGAAGCAAGAAAACATGGGTACAAACACAGGTAGGCTTGAAGATTTGGTGGTGGTGGGAGGATAAGGGTTTTTTTTGTCTGGTAACTTCTATTTGCAATGGAGTCATCAGTGAAGAATGAGGAAAGGTGAGTGAGGATATGGTATTCTGTGAAATATCAAAAGGTAAAATTCATTAGCAAAATGTAGTAGGATTTCCAAACATGCTGGGTGCCTATTTGAGGCCTTGTGAGTCAGCTAGGTATATAATTTATCCAATAATGTTTAGCTATGTGAATGCACTTAAAGGGAAGATGGAGAGTTGTATTAAATTAGGACTGGGGTTTAGCAAGGAGAGTACAAGAGGCAAAGGTACTGAAGGTATTTGTAAGGGAACAATTATAATGAAGAGCCACAGAATCCACGTGGAGTGAAAAGGGACGTAAAGGCAGACAGATATGATGACAGGTATTGCATATGTCATCTACATGGATTTCGAAATCACCAAGAATAGTAAGAGTTTGGATGGAGAAGAAAACAAAGAAGACCCAGTCTTTAAAGAGCAAAATGACTAGTAGTTCAGTTTAGGGTAAAAAGAAAGGCAAGGGAGGCATGAACATGCACTTCAAAGGAATTGGAATTTTTGAAGGGGAAAAAAAGAAATATCTTTCTTTTTTTATCTTTTATCTTTTATCTTCTTTTATCTTTTATCTTCTGAGCAAGAAGACTCAACTTATTTCCTGGCCCTGGAATATATAAAAAAATAGGGTTTTTTCTTGGGGATGAGTGGGACATCAAAAAAATCAGAGACTTTTCACAGATTAGTTTCCCACAGTATGGGTAGTTTCTCATATGCATCAGAATCACCTAGCTATCTTCTTATACATTCCAATCCACATCAGATCTAGTGAATGATAATTTCTGAAAATGAGGCCAAAATTCTACATTATAAACAAGCACTCCAGATTCTTAAGTACACTAAGAGCTAGAGAACCACTAGACTAGTACCTTTGAGGAAATAATATACATAGCTCAAGATATACTATTTCCTTCCTTTTTTTTTTTTAAAGACATCATTTTCTAATACATGGAAGTATATCAAGTTAAGCATAACCACCTTAAGAGAAGAAAAAAATCCCCTAAACAAATGTCTTTTTAAAAAGTGTCTTATACAAATTTATTCTTTTAAAGTACATGGTAAAATATGGAGGGGCACTGATATTTAATTTCAGGGATGACTATTTGTCCTATGGAGGCAACCTGGGGGCATATGTGGGTATGCCAGAGAAAACTTACATCTTCGCAAAAACAAACAAACAAACAAAAAACCCTAACCAAACAAACCCAGAACACTCTATAAAATTTTGTCCATTATAAATTTATCTTTTCTATAGGAGAAAGCAGGTTGGTAAGTGGAGGATGTATCTTATTGGGGTAGATCTCCCCCAGCGTCCACTATCAATTCTGGGCTTTTTTTTTTGAAGATTTTATTTATTTATTTGTCAGAGAGAGAGAGAGAGAGAACGCACAAGCAGGGGGCGCAGGAGGCTGAGGGAGAAGCAGGCTCCCTGCTGAGCAAGGAGCCAGATGTGGGACTCAATCCCAGGACCGTGGGATCATGATCATGACCCGAACCACAGGCAGACGCTTAACCAACTGAGCCACCCAAGCGTCCTTCAATTTGGGGCTCTTAAGGGGATTACTTTTCTTTTCTGCACAGATGGATAGGTAGAGTCATTTGGTTGTTAGAAAGGTGGAGAAACAGCAATGTCTTTGGAGGAGCAGTCAGAGGTTGGCCCATAAACTTTTCTGATTGCGAGTAAGGCATTATTACTTCCAGAACATCAACTTCAAAACAAAACAAAAAAAAATCACCAAGTGTGACTCCTCAGGTAAATGGAGTCCATGCGATTTTCTTCCTCAGCTGGTATGTCAAATATATGAGAACACAAGGATGAATACACACACACACACAGAGACAGGAAAGGCTTCTGGGTATATGGAACAAACAAGGCAATCAGTGAAAACCAATTAAAAAAGAACAGCATCATCCATTTATAGGAATACCTCTTTCATCGTGCACAGAATACAGTACTTACTTTCCTCTGACATGGTAAGGTTTGAAGCAAGGCTTGAAGTTTCAGGTTTCTGATCACTGACTTCAGGGCTGCTCACTTGACTGAGAGAACCAAAATGAATACATTAGCCCCTCATGGACTTTTTGTGTTGCTAAAAGTGATTTCATCAAACCCATTTCTCTTCCTAGGCTACCCAAGTAAGAGGCAAAGTAAGTCTTCATGGTATCATTATTCTTGGTTTTTAGTGGCTACCTGAAGAGGTAGAGCTGGGGCTGGTACCTTCAGCATTTCACTCTTCTTTCTCACATCCCGAGACTCCTGTTTTCCTATCACTCAGAAATTCCAGCTAAGTCAGAAACAAGTCAGAGTTTTTCTAAAGAACTTGGGGTAAAAAAAAACCAAAAAACCAAAAAATAAGAAAATAAACCAAACTTCGCTGTCACTTTGTTTCCGAAGTTCCAGAGTAAAATGGGGAGATTCCTGATTTCAGACAGTGGTTCTCATAGTTACTTGAGAATTTTTTTCAACTTATACATGCTTGCTTCCAAGAAGGGGGTTCTGAACCTTAAAATGGCTCATTCTATTGTATTTCTCTTTTTTTCTCCAATTAAAAAAAATTTTTTTTTTAAAGATTTTATTCATTTATTTGACAGACAGAGATCACAAGCAGGCAGAGAGGCAGGCAGAGAGAGAGGAAGGGAGGCAGGCTCCCTGCTGAGCAGAGAGCCTGACTCAGGGCTTGATCCCAGGACCCTGGGATCAGCTTTAACCCACTGAGCCACCCAGGCGCCCCATCCAATTAAAAAAATTTTTTTTTAATTTGCTATCATATCCCCTGAGCAGTATCTTTTTTTAAGTTATAAGGAGAATTCAGATAAATTACAAAAGGTAAATCACATAAACTGGGGGAACAAATCATTAGGTCAGACACTTTAATGGCAAAATTCTCACTGAAATTCTGAAATGGAGATTTTACTAACTTTCACCCCTCACAGTGTCTTCCCTCTTCCTTTCTACTCTCCAGTTATCCTCTCAATTACCAGCATAGCATAGTGGCCAAATTGCTTGCATTCATATTCCACTCTGCCAAAACTAGCTTAAAGACTTTGAGCTAAACTTCTTTGTACCCAACTTTCAACTGTCAAAGAGGGACAATAACAGAGCCTAACACATAGGGTTGTTACATGGATTAATGAGTTAATATATGAAAAGTACTTAGAGACTAGAAGAGAGTAAATGTAATATAACCATAGCCATTATTATTATATTGTAACTTCACCCCAGCCCAGGCATCCTTCCCACATTCATTTTCCTTAGAAAGAAATCTGCTCTGCTATTTTATACTCTAGGGAGAAGTGGACAACACCATACCAGAGACTCCACATATCTTCAAAGATGAGACTAATAAAAGGTAAGAGTAGTTTCTACACAGCAAAATTTTTAAAAGAAATGTTATTTATATAAAAAGTACACAGCATCAAAATCCTTAAAGCTCTCATATTTTTTTCTGAATGGACCTCTAACATTCAAGTGAGAAATCAAGATTTTCCCCCCCCTGGTATATTCTGCATTTTCAAACAGTTTTTCCTCAGATATAATTAACTTTTATTTAGTTGCATGCTCATCTGACTGAGCCAGCCAGGTGTCTCTGTAATTAACTTTTATTTATTTTTCTTTCTTTCTTTTTTTTTTTTTTTAAAGATTTTATTTACTTATTTGATAGCGACACAGGAGAGAGGGAACACAAGCTAGGAGAGTGGGAGAGTGAGAAGTCTCCCCGCTGAGCAAGGAGCCCGATGTGGGGCTTAATCCTAGGACCCTGAAATCATGACCTGAGCCCAAGGCAGACGCTTAAGGACTGAGACACCCAGACACCCCTTATTTTTCTTAAGTAGGCTCCATGCCCAACCTGGGGTGTGAACTCATGAACCTGAGATCAAGAGTCACATGCTCTACCAACTGAGCCAGCTAGGCACCTCTGTAATTAATTTTTAAAGCTAAATCCCCAGATGAAGTTTATCTACTTACTCAAATGCCTGTATTTTTGGAATAGATTTAATGTACTAACCAAGATGTGACTATGGGAATTGAAGAATAAGGGGAAGAAATCATACTGACTGGTTATATCAATGTTCCCCAAACTTGTCTATTATTATAATTACCTGAATAATTGGTAAAAATACAGACTTCTAGTCATGCCTCTTAAACAGGATTCCCAGGAGATGGGTATAAAACTAGACAAGAACTTCATATTCCAACTACAATGACTGTTTTGTCTCCTATGTACACCTGGATAAGTCTGGGGTTCACTGTTATACCCACTGATGAAAGACTATTTCTAGACCCTGTAACTTAGAAGCTCTAATTGTAAAATCTGGTATACAATGGTATAAAGACCTATGGTCCTAGAATCTTAAGTTATAGCAAAATCCCCTACATATTCAACTAAGTGTTAAGAGATTCAACAGAAGCAAGAGTGCTAATGGGGCACCTAGGTGGCTCAGTCAGTTTAGTGTCCGACTCTTGATTTCAAGAGAATATTGTAGAGAAGCAGATAAATGGGTAGATTTGGTCAAAGTAGAAGTAGATAAATGGGTAGATTTGGTCAAATCAAATTTGGTAGATTTGGTGACAGGCAAACGAGGCAGTTTCTATCGAACTGTTTCTAATTTCTCTTTGAATTAGGGACAGCAAGATCCCCAGCTAAGTGAATGCGAACAGAGTAGAGGGGTGGTGAGATGAACGGAAGGGGAGGAACCAGGAGGCAAGAAGGAAGGGAGGGAAAGAAAGTTAATTTTAGAGGCTAGGGAATAAGACACACCGGAAAGGGTGGATGGACCACCAAGAATCTTAAAGTGACTGTTTGAGATGTAATTATAAATGAAAACAGATCAGTACAGTTTTGTGTTTTTCCATCACAAAGTTCAGGTGATTGGAAATAAGCATGGAACAGGTGGATAGTAGGTTTGACCAGGGTTGTGGTTTTGCTAAGGAAACATGCCACAGGGGAAAAGGAGAAGTCCCTCACAAAATGTTTGTAAGGGACTGATTAAATTAATAGATCTTATCATTTAAGCAGCATAAGAAAGATATGGAAGTCTTTTTTTGTGGGAGGAGTCAATGGTTAAGAGTGAAAATATGACAGCTCATGTAATGGGAAGTGCATAGGAAGATATCATATGGGAATGTGGGGGTAGCTACATGAGCTAGAATGCAGTGTGTGGTACTAAAATAGTCAGATTCTGGAAATTAAGATGTTAGAGGTGATGTAGTTACTGGTTCACAGACAAACAACAGGAAGTAAGAACTGTAGAAAACAGAAAACCATGGCATTGTGGAAGTGAGAGCATGAGGTGCAAAGAAGCTACCTCTTGTCCAAGAGGGAGTGGAGCTAATGACTAAGGCATTCCATATCCATTTGGTAATTGACACCAAATCCCTTGGATTTCCCTTATTTCTGCTTATTCTTCCCATTCTGTTTACTGTACACCTGACTGAAGAATATTTACTGTTATGTCTCTTCCATATATCACAGGACCTGGTAGGTAACATGAGTTCAGTACATATTACTGAATAAATAATGAATGAATAAGAAAATATCAGCACTTATTTTTTCAAGGACAAACCATGGGAAGGAAATTTTCATCTTAAACCAAGTAATTTCAAAACATAAAGTCTGATGGGGCACCTGCGTGGCTCAGTGGGTTAAAGCCTCTGCCTTCAGCTCAGGTCATGATCCCAGGATCCTGGGATCAAGCCCCGCATCTGGGCTCTCTGCTCAGCAGGGAGCCTGCTTCCCTTCCTCTCTCGCTGCCTGCTTCTCTGCCTACTTGTGATCTCTGTCAAATAAATAAATAAAATCTTAAAAAAAAAAAGTCTTGAGATGGTAAAATTAAAAAAGAGAGCAGTCAACCCAAAACATGCCCCTATACTAATCAGCATATGAAAAAAGACTGTAAGTAGATCATTAAAAAGAAATTCAACTTTACATACCTTAAAGTTTGCTCTCCTGATTCCTGCATCTTGGCTTTTTTTACCTGCAAAAATAATTATACAAAGGGATCAATATAGTGATCTGCTCTTGAAATCATCAAGCTATTCAAATGGCAGGCTAATATTAACTAATAAAGGGACGCCTGGGTGGCTCAGCGGGTTGAGCGGCTGCCTTCGGCTCAGGTCATGATCCCAGCGTCCTGGGATCGAGTCCCACATCAGGCTCCTTGCTCAGCGGGGAGCCTGCTTCTCCCTCTGTCTCTGCCTGCCACTCTGTCTGCCTGTGCTCGCTCGCTTGCTCTCCCTCTCTCTCTGACAAATAAATAAAATCTTAAAAAAAAAAAAACAAAACCGTGAGGTTTTTAAAAAAAATATTAACTAATAAATTACAAGGTAACTGTTTCATTTTGTTTTGCTTAGATTTATTTAATTAACCTTTGTTCTATTTTAGAGTTAGAGATGGACTTGGTTTTCACATGAGCTCTTTTCTTTTTAATGAAAAAAGTGTCTTTCAGATTCAAGGTAAAATATTTATCAGATTTTTACTCAAGACAAAATGTTTATCAGAGGGGCGCCTGGGTGGCTCAGTCAGTTAAGCATATGCCTTTGGTTTGGGTCATGATCCCAGGATCCTAGGATCGAGCTCCACATCAGGCTCCCTGCTCAGTAGGGAGCCTGGTTGTGCTCGTTTGCGTGCTCGCACACTCTCTTTGCCAAATAAAAATCTTTACAAAAATTTTTATCAGAATCAAATATCCAAACCTGGATACAAACTAATTGGTTTTAAATTTTAACAGACACATAATTATATTATCCAACAGTAAGTGTGGCAATCTCAATATCATCTACTCATTTATTAAGTTATTAAACAGGAATGTCTTTAATCTTAAAAAAAAAGTTTACTTATTTATTTATTTTGAGGGGGGGGAAGGAGGAGATGGGAGGGGTGGGCAGAGGGAAAGGGAGAGAGAAACTCAAGTGGAGTGCTGACCTCGATCCCATGACCCATGAGATCACGACCTGAGCCAAAACTAAGAGTCAGACGTTTAACCAACTGAGACACCCAAGAGGCCCAGGTTATGAGCAATTTAAAAAATATTCTGCATGCCATCATTTTATATAACTTTTATATAAAAAATAATTTTTATACAAAAATATAAATTTTTTATAATTAAATTTTATAATTAAATTTTTTATAATTAAAAAATTATACCAGAGGGCCTTTTAAAATTATTATTATTTTTCTGGGGCGCCTGGGTGGCTCAGTGGGTTAAAGCGTCTGCCTTTGGCTCTGGTCATGATCCCAGGGTCCTGGGATCGAGCCCCACATCGGGCTCTCTGCTCCGAGGGGAGCCTGCCTTTCTCTCTCTGCCTGCCTCTGCCTATTTGTGATCTCTGTCTGTCAAATAAATAAATAAAATCTTTTAAAAAATAAATAAAACAAAATAATAATTATTTTTAAAGATTTTTTTTTTTTTTTAAATTTGAGAGAGAAAGACCAAGAGAGAGCATAAGTGGAAGGCCGACTGAGGGAGAAGCAGATTCCCGCTGAGCAGGGAAGCCCAACGTGGGGCTCCATCCCAGGACCCCAGGATCATGACCTGAGCTGAAGACAGCCACTTAACCAACAGAGCCACCCAGGCACCCACACCATAGGGCCTTTCAAATTTTATTTCACTTTTTATTTATTACAGTGCCAACCCAGTACAAAGAATAAGTAATACTAGAAATGGAGAAAATGTACCTAAAATCATATCTACCAAACAAAAACGTTTGGGGGGGGAAGAAAATTATTATCACAGCTAATTTTTTATTTTTTTATAAACATATAATGTATTATTAGCCCCAGGGGTACAGGTCTGTGAACTGCCAGGTTTACACACTTCATAGCACTCACCATAGCACATACCCTCCCCAATGTCCATAACCCCACCACCCTCTCCCTACCTCCCTACCCCCAGCAACCCTGTTTGTTTTGTGAGATTAAGAGTCTCTTATGGTTTGTCTCCCTCCCAATTCCATCTTGTTTCATTTCTTTCCCTACCCCGCAAACGCCCCACGTTGCATCTCCACTTCCTCGTATCAGGGAGATCATATGATAGTTGTCTTTCTCCGACTGACTTATTTCGCTAAGCATAATACCCTCTAGTTCCATCCATGCTGTCACAAATGGCAAGATTTCATTTCTTTTGATGGCTGCATAGTATTCCATTGTGTGTGTATATATATATATGACATCCTCTTTATCCATTCATCTGTTGATGAACATCTAGGTTCTTTCCATAGTTTGGCTATTGTAGACATTGCTGCTATAAACATTTGGGTGCACGTGCCCCTTTGGATCACTACGTTTGTATCTTTAGGGTAAATACCCAGCAGTGCAATTGCTGGGTCATAGGGTAGCTCTATTTTCAACTTTTTGAGGAACATCCATACATTTTCCAGAGTGGTTGCACCAGCTTGCATTCCCACCAACATTGTAGGAGGGTTCCCCTTTCTCTGCATCCTCGCCAGCATCTGTCATTTCCTGACTTGTTAATTTTAGCCATTCTGACTGGTGTGAGGTGGTATCTCATTGTGGTTTTGATTTGTATTTCCCTGATGCCGAGTGAAGTATCACAGCTAATTTTTTACCTTTCATATCCCATTATTTGCCTTGACTTGGGCAATTATGCTCTCCTATAAATTAAGCACAGAAAACATGCACTGCCTTGGTACTCCAGGAAGGTAAACTAACTGAAAAGGATACAGACAGTTTTCACTGGATTACAGAAGTATGGGTTGAAACAATATGATCCAGAAATCAACAGAATGTAAAATAGTGTAGTTACCTTGGAAAACAGTTTAGTAGTTCCTCAAAAGGTTAAATATAGAATTACCATATAATCCAGCCATTTGATTCCTAGCTATATAACCAAGAGAAATGAAAACATATGTCCACAGATGTTCGTAACAGCATTTTATTTTATTTTATTTTATTTTTTTTTTTAAAGATTTTTATTTATTTATTTGACAGAGAGAAATCACAGTAGACAGAGAGACAGGCAGAGAGAGAGAGAGAGAGAGGGAAGCAGGCTCCCTGCTGAGCAGAGAGCCCGATGCGGGACTCGATCCCAGGACCCTGAGATCATGACCTGAGCCGAAGGCAGTGGCTTGACCCACTGAGCCACCCAGGCGCCCCGTAACAGCATTTTAAAAAAAGATTATTTATTTATTTGACAGAGAGAGAGAGAGAGAGAGAGATCACAAATAGGCAGAGAGGCAGGCAGAGAGAGAGGAAGGGAAGCAGACTCCCTGCTGAGCAGAAAGCCCGATGTGGGGCTCGATCCCAGGACCCTGGGATCATGACCTGAGCCGAAGGCAGAGGCTTTAGCCCATGGAGCCACCCAGGCGTCCTGTTCATAACAGCATTATTCAAAATACTCAAAAAGTAAAAACAACATGAATGAATGGATAAATGGATACATAAAATGATAAAATAATGATAAATTAAATGATGTGATAAATTTTAAAAATTCATACATAAAACAAAAACAAAAACAAACCCATACAATATTATTTAGCAATAAAAGGGAATGAAGTACTGAGATATGTTGCAAAGTAAATGAACCGTGTGAAAATACTAGGCTAAGTGGAGGAAGCCAGTCACAAAGAATCACAAATTGTATGATTCCATTTACATGAAATGTCCATAAATCAGTAAAATTTTTAGACAGAAATTAAATTAGTAGTTGCCTAGGGCTGCAGGGAATGGGGGAATTGGGGGGTGACTGGTAATGGGTATGGAGTTTCTTTTGGGAATGATGAAAATGTTTTAAAATGGATTCTGGTGATGACTGAAAAACACTGTGACTATACTAAAAACCACTGAATTGCATTTTAAAAAGAATATGTGAATTGTATCTCAAACCTGTTATTTAAAAAAATGACATAATCTTATGGGCATGTTATGACTAAAGATAACACAAAAAGAAGAACCACTGACAAATTTGTGAATCAGGGTTCTATTTGTGCCTCTGCTTAAAAAAAAAATTATGCTTTTAACATAACAGAGCAAGAGAATACTAGTAACACAGTACATGAATTCAGAATATCCATGTTCTGTGGATGACTCTGATTTTTCAGATGATCAATGCTGGCTCTGCACTGACATCTCAAAGTTTTAGGTTTACGAGATAAAACTGCTACAAGTCTGGAGGAACAGAACTCATTAGAAATAACTTGGGTCCTTGCTTATACACACGGGAATAAAAATATTTTTAAAAATTGAGGTATGCTGGGCCACCTGGGTGGCTCAGTGGGTTAAAGCCTCTGCCTTCGGCTCAGGTCATGATCCCAGGGTCCTGGGATCGAGCCCCGCATCTCTGCTCAGCAGGGACCCTGTTTCCTCCCTTCTCTCTTTCTGCCTGCCTCTCTGCCTACTTGTAATCTCTGTCTGTCAAATAAATAAGTAAAATCTTAAAAAAAAAAAAAAAAGAAATTGAGGTATGCTATCCTTTACAGTTTACCCTCCTTCACAGAGAAGACAACATCAGGGGTTGAGTCAAGATGTTCTCTTTTCACCACCTGTTCCACCTCTTTCTTCTCTTTACCCTCTAAGCCCCAAACACAATTTTTAAGTCCTTTTTAAGTCCTACTCTGATCCATTTCCTTTCCAACTTACACACCAAGTCAGTATTTCCCCTGCTCTAATCATCCCACCCAGAGGCAGACACCAGATACCTACTGACAGCCGCAATGCCCCAAAAGCCCTCGGAATTATTCAAACAAACTAAACCTAAATTGTTTACCTTGCCTTGCCTGTGGTAACCCCAATAAAGGCTGTGGCCTATGCATTCCCATTGCTCCTTCCTGCCTCCTAACTGACACTGGTGCTTCTCCCTCTGGCTCTGGGTGGTGTGCCATGCCTTTCATATCTAAGGACTATGAATAACATTAAATTTTTCTTTCAGTGGCACTGACCCCCCCATGTCATTACTCAGTTACCTTTATAAATTAAGACTCAGGCACAAATCAAAATAAATGACACCCTGTAACAATCACCATTTACAGTCAGTAGAAAATTTGTTGTTAAAATGCTTTAATTTTTTAAAAATGCTTTAATTTCTCACCTTCTTAAGTAACAGTCAGGTTTTGTACATCGTGTTATAGAAATTGAACAGAACAGCAAGGAAATGAAGCAGAGCAGAAAAGATGACTCACCAACAGGTCAGCCTCACAATTCTCATTACCTTCAATAAATACGGAGTAACTAATAATACCCATTTCAATAGTGTGTCAGCACATAAGTCTTGAAACTAGACCTCCTGACTAGACTTCTGTCTTGCTACATAAAAACTCAATGACATAATTTTCTTTGGTATACTTAATGCCTCTAATTCAGCTATGTGTTCTCATAGTACATATCCTAGGAACACTGCTAAGGATGATTTTTAGTTCTACCGTTTCCCTGATTATTGTTGCCCCATCAGGGATAAGGGATGACACTTCATATGTTTCAAGGTCATTTTACCAATTGCTTATGTCTTTCCAGTTTTATTTATTAAAAAAGATTTTCTTTATTTATTTGTCAGAGAGAGAGAGAAAGAGCAGCAAGCAGAGCGAGAAGCAGACTTCCTGCTGAGCAGGGAGCCTGATTCAGGACTCAATCCCAAGATTCCCAGATTGTGGCCCGAGCTGAAAGCAGATGCTTAACCATCTGAGCCACCCAGGCGTCCCGCTCTTTCTAGTTTTATACTTACCTTAAGAAAGAGGGCTAAAAGAATAATGGCAAACTAATCATTAGCATGTACTCTCAATGGAAAAACAAATATTAAAAATGTATTAAAGGACTTCATGCAAGCCGGTGCCCATCCTTCTGTGATATAAAGAATACATCTAGAACATGGAAAACATGCCCTATCACCTACTTTCAAAACTCAATTTTTTTCCAAGTTGGATTTTCATAAATGTAAACATATTATTATTCTACATTCTTTCTTACTATAAAATGCAAGAGGCTCATTCAGGATAGTAAATTGCCTTAGAATTTATCTAACTTCAGAAAGCGAAACGACACAAAAGGGAAAGATTCTTTAATATAAGAGTATCTTGAGGGGCGCCTGGGTGTCTCAGTCATTGAGCGGCTGCCTTCAGCTCAGGTCATGATCCCAGGGTCCTGGGATCGAGCCCCGCATTGGGCTCGCTGCTCAGCGGAGGCCTGCTTCTCCCTCTCCCTCTCCCCTGGCTTGTGTTCCCTTTCTCGCTGTATCTCTGTCAAATAAATAAAATCTTAAAAAGATAAAAGTATCTTGAAAGAATGATTACTATTGTTTTCCTATTATATTTTATTTCTTTTTTAAGTAGGCACCATGCCCATGGTGGGGCTTGAACTCACAAACCAGAGATCAAGAATTGAATGCTCTACTGACTGAGCCAGCCAGGTGCCTCTGCTTTCCTTTTTTAAACGCTAAGAGTCAAAATACAGAAAGAGCAAAACAAACAAAAGGCCATAGCAAAGGCAATAAATCTGTATCACCTGGGGACATTTAGAATTTTTATTTATTTATATTAAATATTTAAAAGAAATTAAGACTCTAACCTAGACTCTAGGATCTTATCTGTTTTTAACAATTAGGTAGTGGTCAAATTCTACTTTTCTTCAATTTTTTTTTTTTTTTAATTAAGTCAACCAGAGAAATTTAGGTAAAGATAAAACTAAGTTTTCAGGCAGAAATGGTATATATACTGTTTTACTGATAAACAGATGTCCTCTTTTATTTTCTAAAAACTTTAAGAATAGCCATTGGTGTTTCTTCTATTTTAATGACATTTCTAAATACAATATGTACTTTGTTAATACTGTATTTTCTAAGCAGACTCTCTAGAATTAAGCTAACAAAACTGAATTTAAGAACACTGTTTTCTTAGAAGGGAAGTATTAGGAAGTCTTATTTTTATTCTAATTTGGAATCTCTAGTATAACTGAGTAATATTTAAAATCTTTTACAATTAGCTTTTCTATAAAGAACTTTAAATTGGGGCGCCTGGGTGGCTCAGTGGGTTAAAGCCTCTGACTTCAGCTCAGGTCATGATCCCAGGGTCCTGGGATCAAGTCCTGCATCGGGCTCTCTGCTTAGCAGGGAGCCTGCTTCTCCCACCCCCCTCGCCTGCCTCTCTGCCTACTTGTGATCTCTGTCTGTCAAATAAATAAAAATTAAAAAAAAAAAAAAAGAACTTTAAACCGTTAAAGGAGACACTTACTGGTTGTTCTGGTAAGTCTTGCTCTTCTTCCATGAGGACCAGTATTCCTTCCTAACGTTTATGTGGCTGGATTGCGAGTGTCTGTCAGCAGTCTTCACTGTCTGTTTAAAAAAGGGGGGGTTCAAAGCTTTATGAACTCTTAAAGCATTATCATTGAGGCCATCAGAGAATAATTTTTTTTAACTTTTGTTACTCCAAGCTTTCTACGTGAGTCCCAATCTCAAAATCTCAACCCTGCACGTGGCTTTTCAAAATTGACATGCTGCACCAGGTCAAGATAGGTGCACACAATGACCTTTATACTGCCTAGCAAAAGCCAACACGTGAAACCCCTTCTGCTGTACTTAAAACCCGGTTACTATAGTGCCTAATGCACTAAACATCTTATAATAGCCATGTGCAGATAACTAAAACATGATTTTAGGATTATTGTTACATTAAAAAATTATAAAAACTAGCCTAGGAAGTCAGTAAGTTATGATAACATCTAACCTGCTTGAATGTGGAATATTTACATAACTGTTAACACAGACACACTGAATCACTTTAAATGGGACAAACTGGAATATCAATTAAATACTTTCACAACCAACTATTTGTACATATGGAATTAATTTTAAAGAAGGAAATTCTTCTGGATTTATTTTAGTAATTCAAATAAATAAGTAAAGCAAAACCTTGAATTTTAGAACTAAGGAAAAATTATGTAAAACTAAAACCCAATTTAATTCTGAAATAAGCTCCACTAAATGTATTACCTAGTCAATATTTTTTTTCATTTGAGAGAGAGAAAAAGAGAGTGTGTGCACATAGTGGGGAGGAGCAGAGAGAGAAGGAGCAGCAGACTCCCTGCTGAGACTGAGGCAGGGCTTGATCCCAGGACCTTGAGATCACGACCAGAGTCAAAGGCAGATACTTTAACGACTGAGCCACCCAGGAGCCCCACTATCTAGTCAATTTTTAAGCAAACTCTACCTTCTCAGACCCCGCTCTTCCTGTCCTGATTTTTCAAATTAAAAAAGAAAACTAGAGGACTCAAAGCCCCACATTTACTGGTATGAACTTCCTACTGTGGCCTGCTGGCAAGAAAGAGGTAGGTATCATTAAACTAAACACATTATAAAAACAAAAACTCCGTATCTATTCAACACAAATGAAAATGACACTTGTCCAAAACAGATGTGACCATTTATGCTTTTAATGAAGGTCACACCTGTTTTACTTCTACTAACCACTGTAACTAAACATATAAAAGCAAAATCAAGTATAGAACCTTATCGCTGAAGTAACGAACAGAGATTTTTTAAAAAAAATGCTCTTTGTCAAATAAGTAAAAATTTAGGAAAAAAGGGGGCACCTGGGTGGCTCAGTGGGTTAAGCCTCTGCCTTCAGCTCAGGTCATGATCCCAAGGTTCTGGGATCGAGCCCCGTTTCAGGCTCTCTTCTCAGCAGGGAGCCTGCTCCCTGCCCCCCCCCCACCGCCCCTGCCCCCGCCCCGCCCCCGCCCTGCCTGCCTCTCTGCCTACTTGTGATCTCGCTGTCAAATAAATAAATAAAAATTTAAAAAAAATTAAAAAAAAAACATGAAAATCTTCAGTTGTGCCAGTATCACCCCTCCCTTCGTTTGTTCTATAGCGATGCAATACAACATACTTTATCTTACAGCCATACTCCAGAATGAGAAAAAGAGGAAACACACATGATTAGAGGCAGAACAGCCCAACTCTACCATGGCTTTACTCCCTTCCCTGACTTAGATGTCAAAAGAAAAAAGGTTTAAAGGTCAGAAGAACTTGGTAATCAATATTCACGTGTAGCTCATACAGAGCCCCAAAAGCCAAGTTCTCCAACTACATGACGCAGGTAACTGGTGCTGCAGAATTAAAGGGCGCAGTAACTAAAGCCCACAGGAGCTATCTTGCCTGAATTTGTTTTGCTCTCCTAGGAAAAGCATAATCAATGTGACGTGAAACGGATTCACAACTGTGAAAGATGAAACATTTTTATGTTTTATCAGCTTCTACCTATCTTAGATTTAAATCGAAATGTCTTTATTTTATGGGCTTTTAATACTGTCTAAATGTACTAATGTACATATATAATTTCATCCCCAAAGGAGCAAAATAGGGCCAAATCATGAGGGAAGTGTGATACCTTTAGTAACTCATTTGTTGGATTTTTGTGTGATCATCTCTCACCTAAACAAAAAGTTATAGTATTCCATGTTTTACTTAATTGAAAGCCATACGTAATCATTGCAATCTCTAATTAGTAGATTCTCAGCACGGGAGAGGGAAGGGATATTCCTTCTTATGGGGGAAGGGTTATAAAATCTACCTCTGGGCAAGAAGAAGGTAAGAAATTTTGTTTTAAAAAAGGATACGCAGGACGCCTGGGTGGCTCAGTTGGTTAAGCGGCTGCCTTCGGCTCAGGTCATGATTCCGGCGTCCTGGGATGGAGTCCCCCATCGGGCTCCTTGCTCAGCAGGGAGCCTGCTTCTCCCTCTGCCTCTGCCTGCCACTCTGTCTGCCTGTGCTCATTCTCTCTCTCTCTGACAAATAAATAAATTATAAAAAAATAAAAAAGAAAATAAAGGATACTCAATAACATGTGCTTTAATTTTAAACGCAAGAACTGATTTAAAAAATATAAACATTAAAGGAGAACTTTTTTTTTTTAAGGTTTTATTTATTTATTTGACAGATCACAAGCAGGCAGAGAGAGAGGAGGATACAGGCTCCCTGCAGAGCAGAGAGCCGATACGGGGCTCGATCCCAGGACCCGGGGATCATGACCTGAGCCGAAGGTAGAGGCTTTAACCCAATGAGCCACCCAGGCACCCCTAAAGGAGAACTTTTTTATTGGTCAAAAGGGATCATAAGTTTTACAAGGTAAAAAATACTACTCTTAATTGTGAGGAAATAAATTCTCAAGTCATACAAAATTAAATGTTAAAATCTTGAATTTTGTTCTCTAAACATACGGCAAAATAACAGTGATTTTATAATGAAAAGGAAGGAATTTTCCATTTTCCTTAAGACAAATTGTATGGTAAGTGTTGGGGCCGATTCCACATTAAAACCTGTTAAACGCCTAGGGCCTGCCTGGGCTTACTTAGCCATAGTGACTCCATGTTGCCTAGATAGCCATTTTGTTGTTTAATAAATGCCTCAGCAGTTACTGATACCAGTTCCGGGTAACCGCTGCTAAAACACATATCTAAAACAAGGCCATTTTATTGTTTAATAAACACCTCAGCAGTTACTAGTATTGGTTCCGGGTAACCATTACTAAAACACACAGGTAGGAAACATCCAATCAGCCAAAGCCACATACATAGAGGTCTGAGGTTGTGCCCTATAAAACTAGCCTGTAAGACCAAAGGGGGGTCGCTCTCTTTGGAGGCGGCCCTGGCCGGTCAGTCTGACTTCTAATGCTTGGCATAGAACAAAGCTTTACGTAACTTTCACTTTGTCTCAGTCTCGTTCCTTTGATAACGGACCCAACAGTAAGTTGCAAGAAAACTTTAAGGGAAAAATTGGAAGACATTCTTTCTGCCTCTCCTATTTCTTGTTTGAAAATAAGCACTATCGTTTCCATCTTAAAAATTACCTTTATTTTCTCAGCTTTTCAATTTAGGGGAATAAAAGGGTCATAATTTCTATACTTAGGAAAAAATTTTAAAAATCAAGTAACTGATCAATGATTGCCAACAATTTTGATCATTTAAAACAAACGAAAGCAGGGGTGCCTGGGTGGCTCGGTTGGTTAAGCATCTGCCTTTGGCTTGGGTCATGATCCCAGAGTCCTGGGATCAAGTCCAACATTGGGCTCCCTGAGCCTGCTTCTCCCTCTCCCTGTCTACTGGCTCTGCCTACTTGTGCTCTCTCTCTCTGTCAAATAAATAAATAAATAAATAAATAAAATATTTTTAAAAAATAAAATAAAATAAAACAAACAAAAGCAATCTTACAAGGAAAGCACATGATTTATTACAGCATCTTCTGGGATTCCCTTGGCAACAAGTAAAATGTCTAAAAATGCAAACTTACAAATAATTTAAAAATAATTTATTTGCAAAAAATTTAAATTTACAAATTTAAATTTTTCCAATAATTTATAATTTGACTAATCTGAAATATAAGGACTTACTAAATACAAGAATTCAAGTATTTGTCACATTCCTAGAACTTCTCAATGTGCTAAAATTTTAATATTAAGATCTCATACCATTTTCTGTAAGTGCACATACTTATAATCAAGTCACACTTACTAGCAACCAGATGAAAATGCTGTATAACACAAACAGTGCTCCAGTATTTGATAATTTAAAAAGTACAGAATTACTATACAAATCTTGGTATTCTCTTTTTCATGTACTAGTTCTAGAGTTTAATATCTAAGTAGGTTTTTGTAAACCATTAATGTAAACTAACATTATTCTACACTAAATGAAATTTATCTTCTAAAATACCCCAAAATACAATGACTTGACAGAAGTGAAAAGTGGATTCTTAAGTGCACCTTAAGTGCACCTAATGAATACAGTTCATTATATAAAGTGGATTCTTTAACTGCAACTTAAATGAACACAGTTACTTATAACTTAGTCAAACAGCCAGTGAAATTACAAAACAAGCTGTGAGTTAATCTTTTAAGTGCTTCCTTTTTTTTTTTTTTTTAAGATTCTATTTATTTATTTGACAGACAGAGATCACAAGTAGGCAGAGAGAGAGAGGAGGAAGCAGGCTCCCCGATGAGCAGAGAGCCCGATGTGGGGCTCGATCCCAGGACCCTGGGATCATGACCTGAGCTGAAGGCAGAGGCTTTAACCCACTGAGCCACCCAAGTGCCCCTATCTTTTAAGTACTTCTAAGCATTTGGATAGTAATGTCTTCTCACAATTTTCTAGTTTCAATTCTTACTGTTGATTTCTTTTTTTTTAAAGATTTTATTTTTATTTATTTGTCAGAGAGAGTGAGCGCACAGGCAGGCAGAGTGGCAGGCAGAGGCAGAGGGAGAAGCAGGCTCCCTGCGGAGCAAGGAGCCTGATATGGGACTCGATCCCAGGACACTGGGATCATGACCTGAGCTGAAGGCAGCTGCTTAACTGACTGAGCCACCCAGGTGTAGTTGATTTCTAAATACACCTTTTTTATCATGAGAGTTTGTCAGTATCTATATGCCTTTATGGACAGAAATCTAGGAAAATCTACAACCGAGAACAGAAATGGTATTATTTCTGAAGACTTTCCCTATCTGCAAATGCTGACAATGAAAAAATAAGGAATTCTGTTTGGATTCAAAAAGGTCACAAATTTAAACACTGTGATTTCACATGTTCATAAATAAAGCAGGATACTTTTGTAATATGGCAGCTGTAATTTTTCTTTTTAATCGTTAAATGTTAGAAGGGAAATAATTAGTAAATATTTTACTTCAAAATTCTAATTAGATTCCTACCTGATAATTTCTGTTTTGTACCAAGTTGAACATACTATTCAACCTTTAACTGTAAATGGCTACAAGCAAAAACCTAGGTTACTGCAATGTTATTACAGCTCTCAAGTATAGAAAAGGGGAAAAATATATATATATATTCTACATACACACACATAAAGAATAGAATAAAGATCAAACTGCTTTCAAAGAAAATAAGGTATACACTCTCCTAATTATAACATCAAGAGAAGTGTCTAAATAGAGTACAACATTTTGATTGTAGGTCCTAGAAGGGGAACCTTCACATGGCTAAGTGTGCAGAGATTAACTGAATATCTTTCATATAATTCTAAAGAGAAAATAGGTAGCTCATAAATTTAATCACTGACCACACTGTATTTTAGAAGTCTACTTAATATTTCTTCCAAGGCTCGCTCGCTCTCTCTCTCTATATATACATATATATATATATATATATATTTTTTTTTTTTTTTTTTTAAAGAACACAATAAATAAAAGGCTAAAGAAATTTCCCTGGGGAAAATGAACAGCATCCTTCCCAAAATTAAATATATCTCAGCAATAATAGTTATAAACAAAAGTAATCTAAAAAGAAGTATCAAAAAAGTGGTATATCATCACTTAAGATTATAAACATGGATTGGGGCGCCTGGGTGGCTCAGTGGGCTAAAGCCTCTGCCTTCAGCTCCAGTCATGGTCCCAGGGTCCTGGGATCAAGCCCCACATTGGGCTCTCCGCTCAGCGGGGAGCCTGCTTCCCCCTCTCTCTCTGCCTGCCTCTCTGTCTACTTGTGATCTCTGTCTGTCAAATAAATAAATAAAATCTTAAAAAAAAAGATTATTAACGTGGATTACTTTAGGGTTTAAAAGTACATAATTAGTAAATGTCCACCATGGTGTCCTCAAATACAATTATGTGTGTGCCTTGAAGACTGAAAACAATAAGCAAAATACCATCTTTTAGCAGCTTTAAGACAACTGCTTCAAGTATTGTTATTCAACAATAACATCTATTCTAAAGGAGATCCTTAAATGAATTCAGAAACTAGTACCCTAACACCCAAAGTACCAAACATAAAACCTAAAGATACCTCTTAAACTCTAATTTATAAACTAAGAGGCCTTATAAGGCAAAATCATAAAAGGAATCAGGAAAAATGATTTCAAAATATAAGAAAACATTTCTGTGGTCTCTTGCAGAACATTGCTTATTAGTAGTGTCAGGGGGCATGTAGTAATTTGGCCTTCATAATCCACAGAACATATACATTAGTTTCAAACAAGAAGAGAACAAAGGTTTATTCTAATACCTATAAATGTCTTATGAAAATTAGGCAAAAATAACAATGAGTATCTTGGAGGAGTGGAGAATTATTGAGGCAATTAAGGAAGATTTACCCTACAACAGCCTTTAAAACCAATTACAGTGGGAAGGATAAAAGCAATCATTTACCAAGCAGCAAATATTTTTACATTTATTGTCTTACCTAGTCTTTTTTGTTTTTGGGTTATGTCTTGTGGTTTTTTTTTGGTCTTACCTAAGTTTTATCTCCACAACGATCCTAAGACACAAGTGTTATCTTGTGTCTTCTATCTATCATATTATGGACAAGGCAACTAGGACTCAGAGATTTAAACAATTTGCCTGAGAGTAACAGCAATAATGTTTCAGGTTAAGGCAGAAATATACCAAATAAAGAGGCTGGAGGATGATGGTGATGGTTGCACAACACTGTGAACGTACTTAATGCCACTGAATGGTATATTTAAAGTGGTTAAAATAGTTAATTCTGTTATATATATTTACCATAATAAAAAGATATAAAAAGACCCATGAGGGGCGCCTGGGTGGCTCACTGGGTTAAGCCTCTGCCTTCGGCTCAGGTCATGATCCCAGGGTCCTGGGATCGAGCCCTGCATCGGGCTCTCTGTTCCGCAGGGAGCCTGCTTCCTCCTCTCTCTCTCTCTCTCTGCTTGCCTCTCTGCCTACTTGTGATCTCTGTCTGTCAAATAAATAAATAAAATCTTTAAATATATATATATACATATATATATATATATATATATGTATATATATATATTGCCAGAAAAACAATATCAATGTGGAAAAAACATGACTAATTCTAAATAAACAAAAAACATTCAAGAAATTTTGGAGAAAGCAGATTAAGCATATTTATCTCATCTGTGGAAAAGAGATAAAAATTGTGTGCAAAAGAAGAAAGCATAAACAAATCAACAGATGTGATTATATAAAATATACTTTCTGCAATAAGGAATAACAAATCTAAGATTTAAAGAATATAACATAGGGCATCTGGGTGGCTCAGTCGGTTAAGTGACTGCCTTTGGCTCAGGTCAGGATCCCAGGGTCCTGGGATCGAGCCCCATATTGGGCTCCCTGCACAGCAGGAAGTCTGCTTCTCCCTCTCCTTCTCCCCTTCTCGTGCTCACTCTTTCTCTCGCTCACTCTCTCTCAAATAAAGAAAATCTTTTTAAAAAATTTAAAAGGGAAGAATATAATAGAAGCAACACCTGCAATAATTTGATAAACCTTAATGTCTGCAATATAACCCACCCAATTCAACATTACTGATCATCTGTTATGTAGCAAACCGTAACTAAATACACATCCATCAAAGGACACAAACAGTTTAACCACCAAGATCAAATCAGCACTTGGGAAAAAAGCCTCTCACTACTAACTGAATAAATTTTAATATTTTTAAGATACCACTTCATACCTAAGAAAATAGCAAAAATAAATCTAAACAACAAAATTGAGTATTATTTGAGCTATAAGATAAGAAATATTCAGGCACAGCTGTAAAATCATGTTATCTTCAGACTGTTCTCTGGTTAGACTATAAAACAGATCATAAAATTGCCCATGGCCTGATTAATTTCCTAGTTTTTTTCCCAAAAATTAAACAGAGGGGTAAAAAGCTAACTCTAATTCCAAAAAAGAGTAAGTTTGTTCAGAGAAATGAAAAATCAGAAAACAATCAACATGTGGAGAATGGCTTACTATGCTGTAATTCTACAAATGAACATCCTATATTAAAATGGAAACTGTAGACTATTTTCAGTAAACTCATTTAAAAGGTTAAAGACTTGGGGCACCTGGGTGGCTCAGTGGATTAAAGCCTCTGCCTTCAGCTTGGGTCGTGGTCCCGGGGTCCTGGAATCGAGCCCCGTGTCGGGCTCTCTGCTCAGCGGGGAGCCTGCTTCTTCCCTCTCTCTCTCTGCCTGCCTCTCTGCCTGCTTGTGATCTCTGTCAAATAAATAAAAATTTAAAAAAAAAATCTTTAAAAGGTGGAAGACAGGACACCTGGGTGGTTCAGCCAGCTAGGCATCTGCCTTTGGCTCAGGTCCTAATTCCAGGGTCCTGTGATAGAGTCCCAAATCGGGCTTCCTGCTCAGAGGGGAGCCTGCTTCTCCCTCTGCCTGCTGCTCCCCCTGCTTGTGTGCACTCTCCTGCTCTGACAAATAAATAAAATCTTTTAAAAAAATAAATAAATAAGAAATAAAAGGTGAAAGACCATGAGAGACTGTGGATTCTCAGAAACAGGCTGATGGTTTTGGAAGGGAGGGGGCTGGGAGGATGGGTGAGCCTGGTGGTGGGTACTACGGAGGGCACGTATTGCATGGAGCACTGGGTGGGGTGCATAAACAATGAATCTTGGAACACTGAAAAAATTAATTTAAATTAAAAAGAATATAAGGTGAAAGAAAAGATTTTAAATTAATTATGGAATAATGCTAACAGCTTAAATATAATTTGTTAAGAGTCAAAAGCAGATCCCAAGGGACAATGTCTTAAGGTTTGGATAGTAAAATGTTTATGCACATTATTTTATAAATGCTCCTTAAAAAGTGTTCCTCAAGACATTAAGCTAAAATTGGACACAACTCCTCCAGTCTTGCCCCACTCTTTTTCCTCAGGAAAAAAAATTTAAACTCTGAGGAAAAAGCAATTTAAATTGCATTGATCCTCCCTTACCCCAAATCTTAAAGAAGTTCAAGACAGCACTACAGGCGGAAAGATTCATTAAATTTTTGTTCCATTATCTCTTTCATAAGAATGAAGTGAAGTTAGACCCTGCACGCAAGCACAGAATTGGCTCATTTTACTGTTCTGTACAAAAGCACTGAACTTCCACTAGTTAAAGAATTTGATACCAGAAGACGTTTCACATTTTGATTTTGCCCTACTGGAGAGAAACTGCTCACTCTATGAATGCAAGAAAATACATAACATAAAATGCTACAAGGCATATAGATTTTATTTTATTTTTTTTAATTTTTTTAAATTTATTTATTTGTCAGAGAGAGAGAGCATGAGAGAGCGAGCACAGGCAGACAGAGTGGCAGGCAGAGGCAGAGGGAGAAGCAGGCTCCCCCCCGAGCAAGGAGCCCGATGTGGGACTCGATCCCAGGACGCCGGGATCATGACCTGAGCCGAAGGCAGCCGCTTAACCGACTGAGCCATCCAGGTGTCCCGGCGTATAGATTTTAGAGATAATCAATTTCAGAGCTGAGTAAACTAAAATAAAAGAGAGGAAGGCACTGCCTCACGAAGACTCTTAAGTAGCAGAACCAGTAGTAGGACCCAAGACTATGAACTCCCCCGTCTGAAGCTTTTCTCCTTTCATGTAGAATTGAGTATCTGACTCCCTTTTTCAAAACCACATTCCTAATATTAACATAGGCTATTTATTCCTTTTCCTACATTAAATCTCTATTCTGTTACATTACTCTGACTTCATGGTATAATAGCATAATTTTAAAATGTTTTAAATTTACAAATTCAAAACTTTATCAATATGTTAACTGGCATCTTAAGGACCTCTCCAAAATCCTAAAACAAGATTCTTTTTTTATGCTGCTTTTTAACTTCCTGGGCAGTCTAGCAAAAATAACAATTTAACTTCTCTTTACAGCCATAAGTTCTTAATTTACAATGTTCAGGCTGATTTACTATTAATGAAACAAGTAATTTTAATTACAAGGTATATAAAAATAAATTCTTCTACTATTTCTATTCAGAGATAAGCATTATGATTTTAGAAAATTAAAATACTTCCTAACTTACTAAAACCTCAATGTTGTTAATGAAAGATTTCTCTATTGTTAATAATTAAGAATTCTTTTTTTTTAAAAAGATTTTATTTATTTATTTGACAGAGAGAAATCACAACTAGGCAGAGAGGGAGGCAGAGAGAGAGAGAGGAGGAAGCAGGCTCCCTGCCAAGCAGAGAGCCCGATGCGGGACTCGATCCCAGGACCCTGAGATCATGACCTGAGCCGAAGGCAGAGGTTTAACCCACTGAGCCACCCAGGCGCCCTATAATTAAGAATTCTTCAGAGCTCTTCTGATCTCGACTATGGTCTATAAGTCTGGCAGTTAACAATTCTGGTAATACCATTGTTATGTACCAACTTGTTATAATTTCAAATCCATGTTTTCAAAGCTTGTTTTGGACAAAGTTGTGGTATGAACTTATTTTGAATAGCTTGTTCTGAAGTTGGGTATTAGGGTTTTCTTTCGCACCTGCAATGGAGAGGACCTTTACATTACTGATACCATGGTAAGAGTGATGGTGTCCAGCAAGTGATGGACTTTTAAACTTTAAAAATCCAAGAGGTTTGACCAACTCGATGGTGTTCAGTCTGGGCAAGGCTATTCTTTGCAGATCTACATAGCCCTCTTAAGATCATTTTTTTGTTTAAGATTTTTATTTATTTATTTAACAGACAGAGATCACAAGCACACAGAGAGGCAGGCAGAGAGAGGAGGAAGCAGGCTCCCTGCTGAGCAGAGAGCCAGATGCAGGGCTAATCCCAGAACCCTGGGATCATGACCTGAGCCGAAGGCAGAGGCTTTCACCAACTGAGCCACCCAGGCGCCCCATCCCTCTTAAGATCTTGAGAAGCTTGCTCATGCTATGGCCATACTACCTGTGGTCAGCAGGGGTAATAAAACCATGTAGCAGTCTCAGGAGTAGATGGCACATCTGTTCAGGCCTTGGTGACGCTACTCCTCACAGGCAGTGGTTCCTGGAGTAACACCCTTCAGAGCAACTCACCTTGCCTGCAACACCAGTATTACTGCCTGCTAGCTACATGCACCGGCAGCAAGGGACCTAAGGCAGCAGATGACAACCAGCCTTTAGTTGGAATGACTGACTCTTACCAAGACCAGCTTGTAGAAAGGTACACTTCAACTAAATATGGACTTTCTTTCTTTCATCTCCCCTTTGCCTGGAGCAGTAGGGTAATTAATTTATCATTAGTTTGCAGTATGTTGTATCTTTATTGGCTTATTACAAGACATTATCCTATGCTACTGGCTTATAAAATATTATTATAAATTATAATTCCTGCAATGTTAAATTATTGTTAAATAATTTGTGTTAAATAAATTATTGGCAAAGACAGTCTCTGTCTCTGAGCATAATTTGCCCCCAAAGAAAACAGCTACTAATTTTCTTTTGGTTGGTCCTAAGATTCCTATGGAATATTCATCCTAAATTCCACAGTGGCAGAGACCACTTTCTTCTTTTTAGTATCTGATGGCACATTCTGGGTATTCAATAAACACATATTCAATCAAGCACAATTTCTAGGCTCTTGATTCCTCTATATATTTACTGAAAAACAGCTCACTAAGAAACTTTGATATATTTAGAGGCACAAAAAATTCAAAGCTTCACTTTTCCCATTTCTAGCCACAGATACCTAAGTCACAACTTTAATTCTTTACAAGATTTTGTTAACTGACCTGAAGAATATAATTTTGAAGTCTGTGTTAACTGGAAAGTTCCCTTCAAGTAAAAGCAAGGAATGAAATACTGTAAATCAAATTTTTAAATCACCTCCATTAACAAGGGATCACAGCACAGGTACTACTTATTTAGAAATTAGGGGCCCTCAGGTTCCTCTCCCTTAACAGATGAATGTCTAAAAAGTTAGAAAAAGATGGGGCGCCTGGGTGGCTCAGTGGGTTAAAGCCTCTGCCTTCGGCTCAGGTCATGATCCCAGGGTCCTGGGATCGGGCCCCGCATAGGGCTCTCTGCTAGGCGGGGAGCCTATGTCTACCCCCCCCCCGCCCCGCCTGCCTCTCTGCCTACTTGTGATCCGTCAAATAAATAAATGAAATATTTTAAAAAAAATAAAGTTAGAAAAAGATAAGAAAAGCGGGAGGTGGAGGGGTGGGTAGGGAAAGAGAGAGAGAATCCCCTTGCCCAACACATATATACAAAGAAAATAGATTTCTGATAAAAGATAGATCGACACCTTAATCCCCAGAACCAATGAATGTAACCTTATTTGGAAAAAAGAGTCTTTGCAGTTGTAATTACAGATTTTTAGATGAGGAAATGATGCTGGATTATCTGGGTAGGCCATCTCAAATGTCCTTGCTAAGTGTGAAAATGAATAAAGGAAATCTCATATATGGAGTTAGAAGGCCTTAAAGGCAGTGCTTTCAAGCCCTACCAACTTGCCAACCTCAGACCCCAACAGGAAGAAGCCTACTCTACTACCGCAGCAGTCGGTAAGATATAAATTAACCTCCTAGCCCGCCAGTGAGAAACCATCACCGCCCAGAACTCACTCTCCTCCAATGGACTTTTGTTCTAAACAGCCCCTCCCTACTTATTCCTTTTTCTCTATAAAGCACGGGCATACCTCGCTTTGTTGCACTTCACTTTACTGCACTTTCCAGACACTCTTGATTTTTACAAATTGAAGGTCTATGACAACCCTGCATTGAGCAAGTCTATTGGCACCATTTTCCTAACAGCATTTGCTCACTTCGTCTCTGTACCACATTTTGGTAATGACAATATTTCAAATTTTTAGTGATCTGCAATCAGCAATTTCTGATGTTACTAACTGTAACTGTTCTGAGGCACCACGAACCATGCCCATGCAAGATGGACCAACCTAATCCATAAATGTTGTGTGTGTTCTGACTGCTCCACTGACCAGCCATTCCCCCATCTCTCGCCCTTTCCTTGGCCTCCCGAGTCCCTGAAACACCACAGTATTGAAATTAGGTCAATTAATAATCCTACAATGGTCTCTAAATGTTCAAGTGAAAGGAAGAGTCACATACCTTTCACTTTATTTTTTCAGTGTAACCCATTTATTGAATTAGCCGGACTCAATAGGGTGCCATCTCATTAGGTCTCCTTTCTCTTTTCAATTTTTTAAAAAGATTTTATTTATTCATTTGAGAGAGAGAGGGAGTGAGAGAGAGCAGGAGAGCTAAGAAGGTGAGAGAGAGAAGCGGACTCCCCATGGAGCTAGGAACCCCATTGGGACTCGATCGCGGGACTCCGGGACCATGACCGGAGCCGAAGGCAGTTGCTTAACCAACTGAGCCACCCAAGCGCCCTCTTTTAAATCTTTTTTTATTTGAGTATAGTTAGCACCGAATGTTACATTAGTTTCAGATATACAACACAGTGATTCAAGATCTTTATAAGTTATGCTATGCTCACCACAAATGTAGCTACCATCTATCACTATACAAGGCTATTATAATATCATTAACTATATTCCCTAGGCTGTGTCTTTCATACCCATGACTTACTCTTTCTATAACTGGAAGCCTATATCTCCCACTCCCCTTTACCTATTTTATCCTTCTCTCTGGCAACCGTAACTTTGTTCTCTGTATTTATGTCTGATTTTGCTTCTTGTTGTTTATTTGTTTTGTTTTTTAGATTCCACATATGAGTGAAATCATGTTATTTTCCTTTCTCAGTTTGACTTATTTCACTTAGCATAATATCCTCTAGGTCCATCCATATTGTCGCAAGATCTCATCCTTTTTTTTGCATATCTCTCACTTTAAATCAAAAGCTAGAAATGATTGAACTTAGTGAGGAAAGCATATCAAAAGCCAAGGTAGAATGAAAGCTAGGCCTCTTGTGCTAAACAGCCAAGTTTGAATGCAAAGGAAAAGTTCTTGAAGGAAATTAAAGGTGTGCTCCAGTGAACACATAAGTGATAAGAAAGAAAAACAGCAGGGGTGCCTGGGTGACTCAGCTGGTTAAACCTTCAGCTCAGGTCATCATCCCAGAATTCTAGGATCGAGCCTCCCTCCTCAGCGGGGAGTCTGCTTCTCCCTCTGCCCCTTTTCCCATTTGTGCTCTCTCAAATAAAATAAAATCTTTAAAAAAAGAAAAAAGAAAAAGAAAGCAAAACGGCCTCATTGCTAATATGGGAAGAGTCTGAGTGGTCTAGATAGAAATCAAACCAGCCACAACGTTCCCTTAAGCCAAAGCCTAATTCAGAGCAAGGCCCAAACTCTCTTTAATTCTGTGAAGGCTGAGAGAGGGGAGGAAGCTGCAGAAGAAAAATGTGAAGCGAGCTGAGGCTGGTTCATGAGATTTACAGAAAGAAGCCATCTCCGTTTCACAAAAACTCAGTGAAGCAGCAAGTGCTGATGTAGAAGCTGTATAAAGTTCTCCAGAAGATCTAGATAAGATACTGATGAAGGTGGCTACCCTAAACAACAGATTTTAAATGCAGATTAAACAGCCTTAAGTTGGAAGAAGATGCCACCCAGGACTTTCATAGCTGGAAAGAAGAAATCAACATCTGGCCTCAAAGCTTCAAAGGACAGGCTGATTCTTGCATTTCAAAAATGCCAGGGCCCTTAAGAATTATGCTAAAGCTAGTCTGCCTACACTCTGTAAATGTAACAACAAAGCCTGGATGACAGCACATCAATTTACAATGTGGTTTTCTGAAATTTTTTTTCTTTAAGATTCTATTTATTTATTTTAGGGAGAGAGTGTGAACGTAAGTGTGTTTTGGGGGAGAGGCGCCAGAGAGAGGGACAAGCAGACTCCATGCTAAATGTGGAGCAGTCTGGGCTTGATCTCATGATCCTGAGATCGACCTGAGCCGAAATAAATCAACAGATGGATGCTCAGTCGACTTGAGCCACCAAGGTGCCCCAGCATTCTGAATGTTTTAGGCCTACTGCTGAGACCTACTGCACAGAAAAAAAGATTCCTTTCAAAATATTACTGCTCACTGACAATGCACCTGATCATCTAAGAGCTCTGATGCAGATACACAATGAGATTAATGTTGTTTTCAAGCCTGGATTATATTATTCCAAAATTAAAATTATACCGAAATAATTATTCCAAAATAAAAAACTTATCTTTAAAAAAAGGGGTATCACTACACACTAGCATGGCTGCAATAAACAAAGGAAAACTGGCCATACCAAGTGTTGACAAGGACGTAAAGCAACTACAACTCTCACATGTTGCTAGTATGAATGCAAAAAGGTACAATACTGCCACTGTGGAAAAGTTTGGTAGTTTCTTATAAACTAAACATATGTTTACCATATGACCCAGCAATCCCACTGAAGTATCCACCTAAATGAAAACTTATGTTCACACAAAAACCCGTACATGAATGCATATAGTGGCTTTGTTCACATATACAGTGAAAACTGGAAACAACTTAAATGTCTTTCATACTGGTAAATGAATCCACTGGTATATATTTATAGGATGGAATATTATGCAGCAATTCATGGAACAACTTAGATGAATCTCCATTATGCTAAGTGGAAGAAGCCAAGGTCAGGCGTCTACATATTGTATACTTCCATTCATACGGCATTTTTTTATATAACTATAAGGACAGAAAAGATATCAGTGGTTGCCAGGTGCTAGGGATGGGAGATAGGACTGCTTACACAGGGTTACAAGGGAACTTTATTGGGATGATGGAACTATTCTCCATCTTGATTATATTGGTCATTACATGATTGTATGTATTTGTAAAACTCATAGAACTGTACACTTATGATGAATTTATTATATGTGAATTATATCTCAAAAATTATAATAGGATGTATTTACATATTTAGAAAAAATTAATTATATACAAAGTTGATTAAAATTCTGTAACTGTAATATATGCGAATAAAATTATAAATATAATTAGATCAACAATTTATGAGTACACAGACTGAAATGTTGGTTAAGAAAATTATAAACATAGTTGAATCAACAGTTCATGAGTACATGAAATGGCAGTACTACTTGATATCTTAACAGAAGAGTTTTCCATTACATAGATGACTTAAATAAGGTCAAATTGTATAAATTTTTCATTTTAAATATGACTACCCTCAAACAGACACTCCTTCCCTACCTAAACTGGAGTGGTGGAAGAATTCTTCACCTATGCTAAGCCACTAAAGGTAGATCGAAACAATTCAATCATTCAGAAGCAATTACACCTAAAATAAGAAACTGATACCTGGGATGCCTGGGTGTCTCAGTCGGTTAAACATCTGCCTTCTGCTCAGATCATGATCCCCAGGGTCCTGGGAATGAGCCCTGCTTTAGCTCCCTGCTCAATGAGGAACCTGCCTGCTTCTTCCTTCTCCCTCTACTCCTCCCCCTGCTTGTGTCAAATAAATAAATAAAATCTTAAAAAAAAATAGAAACTGATATTTACTTAAAGACAAAACACAAAGTAGGGGGTACTTAAGAGATAGGCAATGAACCAAAGATCTCTGCAAAACATATACACATTTATCAAGCTAGAATAATTACTACATAGCAAAATACTTTGCAAACCCAATGATACAATGAAAACATGTGTCTGACAAAAAACAAAGAGAAAAAAAAATCCCAAAGAAAAAAAATTTTTTAAGATTTTATCTATTTATTCAAGAGAGAGAAAGTGGGAGAGATAACAGAGGGAGAGAGAGAGATGGACTTGCCGCTGACCAAGGAAAGAGCCCAATGCAGGGCTTAATCCCAGGATCCCGATGTCATGACCCGAGCCAAAGGCAGCCACCTAACCACCCAGGTGCCCCTCAAAGAGAATTCTTTAGTTGGAAGTTCTTAAAAGAGAAAAGTCATATAAAAGCCCACATCATCATTTATGGAGTGTCATTATGGATGTTAACATTGTACAGCACTGTTTTAAAAAATATTTAAGGGACTTAGAAGTATAATACCAAAAAGGGTGCAAAAACTTGTTAAGCAAGCTTGCTTTATAAGACACATGTTCCAGGGGCACCTGGCTGGCTCAGTGGGTTAAGCCTCTGCCCGGTCATGATCTCCGGGTCCTAGAACTGAGCCCCACATGGGGCTCTTTGCTAAGCAGGGAGCCTGCTTCCTGCTCTCTCTCTCTGCTGCCTCTCTGCCTACTTGTGATCTCTGTCAAATAAATAAATAAAATCTTAAAAAAAGGTCAATTTTAAAATTCAGTGAATACTTAGATTCAAAGAATCTAGTACAATACATGTGCCTAACACAAATAAAAATGTCAGTCCCCTTTGCATTTTTAAGTATCTTGCTGTGCACCAAGAGTGGAAGAATATATAAGTAGGACCACTTCCACAGGCTATTCACAGTCTACTGGATTTCTTAGTTATGAAACTACTGCAAATTCACAAAAGAAAAAAAAAGTCAAAATTTAAAACTCCAATCTTTTAATTTGTATTCTGGTTTCTATACCACTGTAAAATGTTTCCTATGGAAATTAGAGTTATTTTTTCACTAATAGTCTTTTCTCAGTCCACATCTATATATGTCCTACAGAGTAAGCTCTTTATATTTTTCTTTCTTTTTTAAATTGAAGTATAATGAACATACAGTGTTATATTAGTTTCAGGTGTACAATACAGTGATTCAACAATTCTGTACTTAGTCCTTATCAGGATAAGTCTCACGTCCATTTATTTCACCATTTCTCATCCACCTCCCTCCTGGCAACCACCTGCTTATTCTCTGCATTTAAGAGTCTGGGTTTTTTGGTCTTTTTTTTTTTCTTTGTTCATTTGTTTTGCTTTTCTTTTTTTTTTTTTTTTAAGATTTTATTTATTTGTCAGAGAGAGTGAGCACAGGCAGAGTGGCAGGCAGAGGCAGAGGGAGAAGCAGGCTCCCTGCCAAGCAAGAAGCCCCGCCGAGCAAAGAGCCTGATGTGGGACTCAATCCCAAGATGCTGGAATCATGACCTGAGCTGAAGGCAGCCGCCTAACCAACTGAGCCACCCAGGCATCCCTGTTTTGCTTTTTAAATTCCACATATGAATGAAATCATATGGTATTTGTGTTTCTCTGACTGACTTACTTCCCTTAGTATTATACCCTCTAGGTCCATCCATATTGGTGCAAATGGCAAGATCTTTTCTTTTCTTTTTATGCCTGAGTAGTACTCCTGCATGTGTGTACACGTATCACATCTTCTTTACTTATTTATCTATGAACAGACACTTGGGTTCCGGGGCTTGGCTATTGTAAATAGCAATAAACATAGGGGTGAATACATCTTTCTGAATAATTTGTGTTTTCATTTTCTTTTGGGGAAACCACTCAGTAGTGGAATTACTGAATCACAGGGTAATCCTATTTTTATTTTTTGAGGAACCTCCATACTGTTTTCCAGAGTGGCTGCACCAATCTTCACTCCCACCAAGTCTACATGAGGGAGGGTTTCTTTTTCTCCACATCCTCGCCAACATTTGTTATTCAGTGTGTTCTCTGGAAAAACGTCTATTCAGGTCTTCTGCCAATTTTTAAATCAGGTGATTGTTTATTTAGTGTTGAGTTTAAAATTCTTTTTATATTTTAGATATTAACCTCTTTTTTTTAAAAGATTTTTATTTATTTATTTGACAGAGATCACAAGCAGGCAGAGAGGCAGGCAGAGAGAGGGGGAAGCAGGCTCCCCGCTGAGCAGAAAGCCCGATGCAGGACCTGATCCCAGGACTCTGGGTTCAAGACCTGAGCCGAAGGCAGAGGCTTTAACCTACTGAGCCACGCAGGTGCCCCAGATATTAACCTCTTATTAAAAGTATAATTTGCAAATATCCACTCCCATTCAGTAGGCTTTTTGTTTTGTTGATGATTTCTTTCTCTGTACCAAAGCCTTTGATTTTGGTGTAGTCAGTCCATATCTTACTTGTATTTTCTGCAGAATCTGATGATGCTAACTGCACCCCCTGTGCTAGATTCTTGTAGGATACCTGAAAATTGCCTTCTTTACCCACAACATTAAGTACTTTTAGGCCTTACACACACATGTGTGTGTATATATACGTATATATACATATAAGATACATATGCATATACATATAAAAGTACATATATGTATACATATAAAAATAGATATACACATGTATATATATATATATGTGTGTGTGTATATCTACTTTTTTCTCTAAGTAGTTCTGCTTCTCTCATGAACCCTAACATCTGCCAGACTGAAAAAACCCTGACATCTCCCAGAAAGACTGCAACAATTAATATCCACTTCTCTGTGCCTTAACCAGTACCAAGTACCATCAATCTTTTTAAATTAAATGTCTGCCTAATTCAGCAGGTAAAACATGACCTCAAACTGCATGATTTATATCTCTAATTGTAAATGAAAACAAGTTTTTTAAAAAAGATTTTATTTATTTATTTGACTGAGAGAGAGATCACAAATAGGCAGAGGCAGGCAGACAGAGAGAGGGAAGCAGGCCCCTTGCTGAGCAGAGAGCCTGATGTGGGGCTCTATCCAAGGACCCTGAGATCATGACCTGAGCCGAAAGCAGAGTCTTAACCCACCGAGCCACCCGAGCACCCCGAAAATAAGTTTTTTGAGATGTTTGACATTTTTTCTAGTAAATCTGCCTACTCCTATCGTTTGCCCAATTTTTATGGAATTGTTGATCATTTTCTTAATATTTGGTATGAGGACACTGTAAATTTTGGAATGAGTCTTTTCACTTATACATTTTCTTTCCCCTTGTCATTTATCTTTATAAGTGAAGTAAGGAGGTCGCCTTACTTACATATATGTTTAGAGAGGCAATAATAGCATAGTAATTAAGAGAATAGATCATGGGAGGCACCTGGGTGGCTCAGTCTGTTAAGCTTCTGCCTTCGGCTCAGGTCATGCATGATCCCAGGGTCCTGGGGATCTGCCCCTCCACCTGCTTGTGTGTTCTCTCTCTCTTTTTCTCTCAGATAAATAAATAAAATCTTTAAAAAAAAAAGAGAGAGAACAGATATGGAATCAGTCTGCCTAGATTCAAATCCTACCTTCTGCCACTTAATTGCTATGTTACTGTATGCATCGATCTCCTAAACTATAAAATGGGGGGCAATAATATTATCTGTCTCACAAGGATGTTAGGAGGGTTAAATGTGTTAATTAATGTAAAGAGCTTATGATAATAACACTGATGCATAATAATTGTTAAACATTAGGTATTATTTCTGTTTCACCTATTAAATGCTTAGCCAGTTGCCCCAACACTTAGTAAATCTTGCCTTTTTCTCCAATTATCTGAAATGCCAATTTTATAATAAAACTAAATTTCTGTACATAAACTGTTCAGTTTTGCTGATCTATTTATACTTCCTCAGATTTAACTTGCATTATTATAATTTCATAACATGCTGTAGAGGCTTTTTTTTTTCCAGTAATTTCATATATTTTAATACTTGGAAAGGCTAGTCTTCATTCTCCTTTCTCAGATTTTATGCTTTCCAAATGAGCTCCAGGGGCACTGGGTGGCCCAGTCGGTTAAGCGTCTGCCTTCAGCTCTGCTTGGGTCATGATCTCATGATCCTGGGGTCTTGGGATTGAGCCCTGCATTGGGTTCCCCGCTCAGAGGGGAGCCTGCTTCTCCCTCTCCTTCTGCCTGCAGCTCTGCTACTTGTGCACTCTCTCTCTCTCCATCAAATTAAAAAAAAAAAAATTAAAAAACAAATGAGCTCCAGAGCAATGTTGTCAAATTTTCAAAGACCGATAATATTTTAATTTAAATTGCATTAAATACTTAATTTAGGGAAAAATGTAAGTTTACAATATTAAGCTCTCCTACCTAAAGGCACAATATATATTTCCAGTTATTCTTTTTTTAAATATCTCTTAGTAGGCCCTCTGTATTTATGTTCCTATTTTATCTTTTTGCTTTTTATATTTTTCATTATATTTTCCAAAAAAGTTATTTTGTATATATAGGAAAGCTACTGGTACCGGTACTTTTGTAAACTGCCATTTTACCAAAGTCTCCTTCTTTCTAATAATGAGAACAGTAAGATGGTTGATTGTTGAGTGTCATGAATCTATTTTCCCCTGCTGCATAAAAATAGTTTCCTTCCGGGGCGCCTGGGTGGCTCAGTAGGTTAAAGCCTCTGCCTTCGGCTCAGGTCATGATCCCAGGGTCCTGGGATCGAGCCCTGCATTGGGCTCTCTGCCCAGCAGGAAGCCTGCTTCCTCCTCTCTCTCTGCCTGCCTCTCTGCCTACTTGTGAACTCTGTCAAATAAATAAATAAAATCTTTAAAAAAAAATAGTTTCCTTCCTCTTGCCCAATATTAACCTCTTATATCATTTTCTTGCCTAATGATATTGGTTTATACACCTACAACAATTTATTTATTTATTTGACAGAGAAAGAGCACAAGCAGGGGGAGCAGGAGGCAGAAGGAGAGGGAGAAGCAGGCTCCCTGTGGATCATGACCTAAGCCAGAGGCAGAAGCTTAACTGACTGAACCATCCAGGCTCTCTTATACCTCTACTATAATATTAAGTACTAAATGTTGGGCATCCTTTTCCTGTTTCTAACATCAATGGGAATACTTCTACCATACCACTACTAAGTATGATATTGACTTTGGTTTGAAATAAGTTTTTCCTTAATCATGTCAAATAGGAATCCATTGATTTTAATTAAATGGAGAACATTTATCAGGAATGGATATTAATTTAGTCAAATGCTTTTCTGGCATTCCAAATGATTACCATATGGTTTTTCTCTCATTTATTAAAACATGTTAATAGATGTTCTAATATTGAGCCATATATGCATTTATTTCAGAAATCAAACCCTTGGAAGGGGGGCTCCTGGATGGCTCAGTCAATCAAGCATCTGCCTTCTGCTCAAGTCATGATCCCAGGGTCCTAGGATCGAGCCCCCCATCAGGCTCCCTGCTCAGTGGGGAGCCTGCTTCTCCCTCTCCTCCCTGCTTATGCTCTCTCTATGTCTGTCACCATCTCTCTCAAATAAATAAACAAAATCTTAAAAAAAAAAAAAAACCGTTGGATTACAGATTATTTTAACATACTGTTGAATTCTATTTTCTAGTACTGAATTTAAGATTTTTACATTGATACCTGTAAGATTCTTCCATAGTTTCCTATTTTGTGGTGTTCATGAAGCTGTAGAATCAACATTTCATTGGCTTCCTTAAAAGAACTATAAACTTTCCTTCTCTATCCATGCTCTGGAACAGAGTTATCTATTCCTTGGCTATTTGAGGTAACATATACCTACGAAAACATCTAGGTCCAGCAGTTTTTATGGAGCAGTCCTTTGATAAAACTTTGATTCCCTTTATTATTAGTCTCCTGAATTTCTTTCTTATGGGGTCAGATTGGTCAAACATTTTCTAAAATATCTATTTCATGCAGACTGTCAAGGTTATTTGCACAAGGTTTTACACCATAATGCATGTGTGTAGTTGTTGTTGTTTTTTTTTTTAAGATTTTATTTATTTATTTGACAGAGAGAGACACGGCGAGAGAGGAAGGACAAGCTACTGGACAAGGGGAGTGGGAGAGGGAGAAGCAGGCTTCCCCCCCAAGCAGGGAGCCCGATTCGAGGCTCGATCCCAGGACCCTGGGACCATGACCTGAGCCGAAGGCAGACCCTTAATGACTGAGCCACCCAGGTGCCCCTCGTGTGTATAGTTCTTTCGTTCTCTTCTTTAGAATGACTTCTACCATAAAACCTTCCAAACCTCATCCAAATCAGTTTACTCTCAATGAACTTCCTATTATCAAATCAGTAATCAGAACATTCTGGTTCATGAGAGCAGATGAAGCATACCCATTTACATCCTCTCTCTCTCCAGAGATCCACCCCATTAAAATAACAGCAAAGGGTGGGGGGGGTGCCTGGGTAGCTCAGTGGGTTAAAGCCTCTGCCTTCGGCTCAGGTCATGATCCCAGGGTCCTGGGATCACGCCCCGCATCCGGCTCTCTGCTTGGCGGGGAGCCTCCTTCCCTCTCTCTCTCTGCCTGCCTCTCTGCCTACTTGTGATCTGTCAAATAAATTTAAAATAAAATTAAATAAAATAAATTAAAATAACATCAAAGGAATGAAACATAAAATACACAACAATAAGAACAGTGGGGTGCCTGACTGGCTCAGCTGGAAGAACATGTGGCTCTTAATCTCAAGGTTGTGAGTTTGAGACCCACTTAATTTTTCTTAAGCAGACATTACTTAAATAAACGAAATAAAATTTAAAATGAAATAAAGAAATAAAAACAGTGACTTCAAGGGGATTAATATTGAAGTCATTCATTTACTCATCATTTCAAGAAATATTTAAGGAACACCTGGCTGGCCTAGGTGATGGGGCATGTGACTCTTGATCTTGGGATCATGCTCCATGAAAGGCACAGGGCTTACTTAAAAAAAATAAAGAAAGAAAGAAATATTTTTATGTACTAGGCATTGTTCTAGGCACTGGCAATAAAACACTGTGCACAAAGAGTCCCTGATCTTAGTACAATTACGCTCTAATTGGAAGGAAGAGACAGATAAAAAGTAAATTATTATTCAAGCAGCAGTAAGGAATAGAAAATAAGACAAGGACATAGAGAAAGTAATTCTACAGAATCTGGGTTTTTTGTTGTATGTGGTCACTGAAGTCTCTGCTGTTAGTTTAATGGTCAGCTAATGATTAGATAGATTTCCCTAGTCCCCTGGAACCAATAAATCTTCCAGTCCTTACTGATGGGCTTTCTATATATATTAGGGCACACCTTCAGCACTCAGCCAGTCAATTCACAATTCTGGCTTAGGCTTAGTATCGGCAGGCACAGAGCCTCAAGATGAACCAGAACTGAAAGTTTAGGGCTTTCTCAGGTCCTTCCTAAACACGCATACTGCTCAACATCTGTGCAACAGCATTCTAGATTCCCAGGAACACATCAAAGCTTTACAGATCTTCTACGGACATCTATTCCCCAGCTTTTCCTTTTAAGCTTTTTTGGTTAGCCCGTTTGCCCCAACTGCTATTCACTACCACAGGCAGCTGAGATGTTCAATAATTGCCTCTAAATTTTTCTCAATGAACACCCTGGTGGGGGGGTGCTTCAAGTGTGCAAATGAGGTCTTGTAAGGAACTACCAGACAGGTCAATAATAACAAGTAATGACAGGTCAAATTCAATCGACAATTCTCTGAGAATGGGTCTTTGAAGAACCAATCTTGTTCCGTCGCTTCCAGTTGGTTTCTAGGCTGCTAGTTTTCGCCATGATTGGAGGCTGCTAGTTTTCAAAGCTACTGTGGAACTGGAGAGGAGGATGGCATTTGGTCAAGTTAAACTGCTACAAAGTTCACTGTTTTCCTGAAATGTGGCCATTTTTCTTGAATAAATGTTCCCAGTTTGCTGCAGACCTATGGTTAATTTTCAGAGTTCTGGAAGAGTTGGTTCTATGTCTGCCAGTGTTCTCATTGCTTTTACGAAGGAGAGAACTTTCAGAGGTTCTTACTGTCATTATTGCTGACATCCTGCTTTTTCACTGAGAAATTCCTTTCACTCTTTTTTTTTCCCCCTTTTTTGAGAGAGAGAGAACGTGCCTGAGTGGGATAGGGGTGAGGGCTGAGGAAAGAGAGAAATTTAAACTGGCTCCACACCCAGCATGGAGCCCGGCACAGAGCTCAATCTCACAACCCTGGGATTGTGATCTGAGCCGAAATCAAGAGTTGAACACTTAACTGACTGAGCCCCCTGGGCGCCCCTTAACTCAACCTTTATGCTTATTATTTTGCTATATTTGTGATTTCTCTTTAAAATTTCAACATTTACATTTATTTCATTATTTTCTCAAATTACTAAAAATGCTTATCTTTAAAATCTCCTTCGGTTTATACTATTCACTATTGACTTTAGTGTCAGTTACATTTGATTCCTCTCTTTCATAGCATTAATTTTCCTCAAATGATTAAATCTAGATTTTTAGAGTTCACTGTTTTTAAAAGATTTTATTTATTCATTTGAGAGAGAGCACAGAGGAAGAGTAAGGGGGAAGCAGGCTCCCCACTAAGCAGGGAGCCTGACAGGGCCCTGAGCCAAAGGCAGATGCTTAACCAAATGAGCCACCCAGGTGCCCCTAGAGTTCATTTTTGTAATTGGGAGGTTTTGGTTTTTTTTTTAAAGATTTTATTTATTTATTTGAGAGAGAGAGAATGAGAGAGAGAGCATGAGAGGAGAGAGGTCAGTGGGAGAAACAGACTCTCTGGAGATCAGAGAGCCCGATGTGGGACTCGACCCCAGATTCCAGGATCATGACCTGAGCAGAAGGCAGTTGCTTAACCAACTGAGCCACCCAGGAGCCCCTGTAGTTGGGAGTTTTAACTCAACTTTTTTTCCTCAGAGCGGATGAGAATCTTTGTTCATCTGTTGTTTTAGGTAGGTTCTAGTTATATATATTCACTTCCACTGATTATGAAGAGGGGAGAAATACACAGGCCAGGTCTCCCGGTAACCTGCTTTCTAGATATGAATTCCTGTCTCTTCTGAACATCACAAATTATTAGAGATATATCTGGCCTCTTATGCCAAGACTCTCACTTTCAGAGTAGCTAGCAAAGCTTTATCCTGGGGAGAAACACTGGAGTTAACTACTCATTTTGCTTTTCGCTTCCTCTGCCTTTGTTATAGCACTCTATAGTGACTTCAGGCTCCCCATGCTTCTTTCTCTAATCTTAAGATTCACTCATTCGTTTATAAAACATTTATTGGATGCCTATTATGTGCCCGGCATTAGTTTAGATATTGGAAATTCAGTGATAAACGCGAAGGCCCCAGCCTCAAGAAACTTATATTCTTTTTTTTTTTTTATTTGACACACAGAGATCACAAGCAGGCAGAGAGGCAGGCAGAGAAAGAGAGGGGGAAGCAGACTCCCCGCTGAGCAGAGAGCCTGATGCGGAGCTCGATCCCAGGACCCTGAGATCATGACCTGAGCCGAAGGCAGAGGCTTTAACCCACTGAGCCACCCAGGTGCCCCGACACTTATATTTTAACAGGAAGATGAACAAATATGTAATTTCACAAAGTAGTAAAGTACCACAGAATACAACCCAAAGAATAGAGACTGACTACAAGGGAGCTATTTCAGATAGGGTGGTAACTTCTCTGAGGTGGTAACATTTCAGCAGAGATCTGAATAATGAAAAGGAGAGAGTTATAAGAAGATGCAAAGGAAGAGGTTTCAGAAGGAAACAAGTAAAAAGAAACTGAAAGAAGGGGCGCCTGGGTGGTTCAGTCAGTTAAGCATCTGCCTTCAGCTCAGGTCATGTTCCCAGGGTCCTGGGATTGAGTTCTACATCGGGCTCCTAGCTCAGCAGGGAGCCTGCTTCTCCCTCTGCCTGCCGGGTCCCCCTGCTTGTGCACTCACACATGCGTTCTCTCTCTGACAAATAAACAAAATTTATAAAAAAAGAAAAAAAAAGAAACTGAAATGATAACATCTTGGCATGTTTGAAAAATAGCAAAAAGGCCATTGTTAGCAAGTGAATAAGTAGCTGGAAACAAAGACTGAGAAGTAGGCAAGGGCAAGATCACACACAGCCTTGTAACACATGATATGGAGTTTGGGAAGGCGACGGGTGTTTCAAACAAAGGAATGACATAATCTAATTAATATACACTAAACACCATGGGGAGAATAGACCATAGGGAAATACATGCCCTCCACAAGCAGACTGTTCAATGTGTCTGGAAAGCACTTCCCCAGGCTTTATCCAGGGGACAAACACCAAATGCTCAAAATCACTATGCTCCAGGCACCCTTCATTTCTTCATAATTGTCTACTTGGAGTCTGATACATTTCTGAAACTTTTTTTTTTTTAAGATTTTATTTATTTGACAGGCAGAGATCACAAGTAGGCAGAGAGGCAGGCAGAGAGAGAGAGGGGGAAGCAGGCTCCCTGCTGAACAGAGAGCCCAATGTGGGGCTCGATCCCAGGACTCTGAGATCATGACCTGAGCTGATGCAGGGGCTTTAACCCACTGAGCCACCCAGGCGCCCCCATTTCTGAAACTTCTACATATACCTTCAGCTGTGAGTTCTTCTCCTAGTCTCTACTGATCCAATCTTATTGTTTCTTATCTTTTAGAAATTCACCAGTCTCATCAACTGATGGTAACTTTTCTCAATATATTACCTTTCAAAAAACTTCTAACATATCTAACATATTACTCAGAGTCCTTTGTACTCAAGTGCCCTGCTGAAGTAGACACAAAAATCCAGCAGACCTATACTCAGCTGATCTACCTTCAGACTGTCTTTCAAGGCACCCTAAGAAAGCCTTTTAGTTCTCACAATTCAGGCATCAGCACAAATCACATTTCTGGGGGGGTGGGGAGGAATTTTAACCAACTACACCTTCTCTGCAGAACTGTCAGTGGATAGACAAAAGCCATCACCATGCTGGTGAACTCCTTCCATAAATAAACAGCCCAGACAACTGACTGTGGTAAAGCTGGTGAATTCTTCTGGTTACTTTATTTGGGAGATATGACTGACCAACATATTATGGTATTGTCAGCTGCAGGAATATTTATAGTAACTTTACAATAACAGAATACTATCAGAACTTACTGAGAAGAACTTAAAAAAAATACATTTAGAGTGTACTAAATTCTTTTTTTTTTTAAGATTTTATTTATTTATTTGAGAGAGAGAGAGCATGATAAGGCGATGGTCAGAGGGAGAAGCAGACTCTCTGCTAAGCAGAGAGCCTGATGCGGGCAGGACTAGATCCCAGGACTCCAGATCATGACCTGAGCTGAAGACAATTGCTTAACCAAATGAGCCATGCAGGGGCCCCTAGGCTGTACTAAATTCTTTTTCTTTTTTAAGATTTTATTTATTTATTTGACAGACAGAGATCACAAGTAGGCAGAGAAGCAGGCAGAGAGAGAGAGGACGAAGCAGGCTCCCCGCCGAGCAGAGAGCCCCACGCAGGGCTCGATCCCAGAACCCTGGGATCATGACCTGAGCCGAAGGCAGAGGCTTCAACCCACTGAGCCACCCAGGCGCCCCTGTACTAAATTCTTAATAGGAAAAATACTTGATCAGGAATAGATTCTCTAAGAAGAATTGTTCTTAAAATTTCTAATATTATTTCTTGGAAAATCATCCTTTGAAGTTGCTTATAAGACAATCTTTAATAAAAATTACGAAAACTTATCCTCACAAGCTTCTAATAAGGACATGTGTTCTATAAGAAAAATCCCAAACCACAGTAAAAAATATTGAAAAGGAATGAGTTAATTTGAATTATATTTGTCAAAGTGAGCTTAATGATAATCCTACAGTTCTACATTCTTTCCAGTTCTCCTTGTTTTTAGTAACTTGTCAGTCACAAGCTCAAGAATTTAATGTGTAGAGATCCAGACTCCATGGAACTCAAAACCTCCAAAATTTATCTTTATCCTCCTTTAATCTGTGAAGTTAACATTTCTAAGAGAATCATAATTTTTTTTCTGTAGGTACTATGGCCTGATACATGGTTTATTCCAACATGAATATCCTACAAATGCGCTGTTTCCAGTTATACTGAAAAACTTGTACCCTACCTCTTCCACCTCCAAAAGTCAAAACTTTACATCACACTTCATAAAGCTATATATAACACATTTATACATCAGCTCTCCATTATTCACATAAAATTCATCTTACACTAACAGAACTAAGTCTTTTGAAATGCATGTCTTTAGCTGTCAGAACTATAAAATCTAGGTTCAGTTCTTTTATTACTGTTTTATTTCTCCAAACTTATTTACTCCTTTGAGAATCCATCACCCAAAAATTCAGGGCTGTCATCCCAGCAGAGTGAGGAGCAGTGAATTTTTTTCCATATTTTTAAAATTTTAATCCCAATGTAGTCAACGTACAGTGTCGTATTAGTTTCACAATAACAGTGAAGTTTGAACACTTGTTCTTTTATTTTACTTTTTTCAACATAATTTACCTCTGTAAAAGATGGGTTTGGCAAGCCTGAAGCATTAGCTCTGGAGCCAGACTACTTAGGTTCAAATCCCAGCTCTACACTGATGAAAGGTGTGGGAGTTTAGTTACTTAACTTTCCTGTGCCTCAATTACTTCAACCATCCATCCATACATCATCCATAAAATGGGAATAACAAGTGTCTTTGTCATAAGATTTAAATGAGCTAATATTTGTGAAGCTCTCAGGATAGTGCCCAGCACCACAGTAAACATGATATAGCTATTTGTTAAAGAAAAAGAAAATAAATATCTTAGACACAAGATAAATTCAGGAAAGAAATCTGGTCTTGAGTGAAAGTCAATTCAGCAACTAGTTGTCTTTAGTTTTTCAAAGGGAAAAATATTAAAATTACTAAGGATAAGATCCAAATAACAAGAGATTTCCTATGAGAAATTAAATACGTTGAACCTGTAGCTTTGCCCTTCTCATTTGGCTTTGAGTCCAAATATCCTACACGAGAACTTTCCCTGTAAGTCCTTTGCAAGGAAAGCTGTTTTTAAGCTCCAGGACAATAAAACATTGAATGTCAATCACATCCTGTTAGCAAATACACAGAACTCATCATGGTCACAAATACTTTCAGGAGAGCCAACTGTGCCTTGTGAGTTATTAATAGCTAACATTTATGGAATGTTTTTTATGCCTCACTGTCCTAAGTACTTTTATGTATAATTCATTTAATCCACTCAGTAAGTCTTTGATAGGTACTAGTTATTATTATCACCATTTTACAGATGGGAAAACTAAAGTACAGAGAGGGACTTGCCCAGGGTTATTTACCTAGTAAGTCACCAACCTGGAATTCAAGCCCAGACAGCCTAGCCTCAAAGCCTTAGGTCTCAAACCACAGCTATGTGCCATTCAATACGGAACATCACAGGCAGCACTGATGACTTCAGAAAGCTGACCAAGCTAAAAATGCACGCTATGCCATGCCACACTCGCAAGTAGCCAGAATTCACAAGCCAGATAATAATACTGAGGCAAGTTTTCTTCTTTATCCTCTCGTTCTCATTCTCCCAGGCTTCCCAAGTGAATGAGTGAATAAAGTGAAGTGCTTTATTATTTTTTTAAGATTTATTTATGTTGAGAGAGAGAGAGAGAGAAAGCGCATGAGCACAAGTGGAAGGGGCAGAGGGAAAGGGAGAGAGAATCTCCAGCGGACTCCTTACTGCATGTCAGCCCCACACAGGGCTCCATCTCATGACCCTGAGATCACAACCTGAGCTGGAAACCAAAAGCTGGATGCTTAACCGCCTGCGCTACCCAGGCGCCCCAAGTGAAAAAAAAAGTGCTTTAAACAGTGCCTAGAACATAAAGCGTTAAGAGGTGGTGGTGATAAACAGTAGGGCATGCTGCTGACGCTGCCTCACTCTAATGGCTACGAGACGCTAGGAACTGCTGGGACCTCTACTATCTTTTCCCCTTTGTGATTACAGGACAGGAGTCTGGACAATACATAAACATACATGCAGTCCACTCTTCAGCCATATCACTTTCACCTGATCATCTACACAGAAGCAAACTTCTGTACTCCTCAGTTCTATTTTTTTGGCTTACAAAGACTGGACTGGAGCCAGAAGAAAACAGAATAAAGCAGCTTTGTAACCTTTTGACTAGTTGCCAAGAGCAGGAGCAGAGTTGGTGAAAAGCAACTTCATCAACTTAAACTTTGACTATTATTTGGAATCTAGCAAAGGATTCCAATGATAGAAGCTCTGCATGTGACTGAGTGTTTTCAAGCTCCTGATTCTGTATTACTGTGGTTCTAAATTACTAATGGGCCTAGACAAAAACACAGATGACAGCAATGACAATCAGGGCCATAGGGTCTCCCTCTCTCAACTGTTCTGCATAGTTACTTAGATCAAAAGCTTAACAAAATCAAGACACATTTCAGAGAAAGAAAATAACAAACCCAAACATTTCAATTACAAAAAAGATGATATTGGAAAAAATCTAGCAGTCATTAGAATTTTCCAAACTGTATTTTCTAAACTTTCCAAACGCATTAATATATTATCTTACTTAGTGGAGACCAACAGTTTTGAATGAAATACAAGAAAACAAAATAGAATAAAAAATATTACAATTCATTACCAGTAGTAAGGATAATACTGTTTCACAAAACTCCTATTTCACTTTTAAACATTGATATGTACAAGTACTGTATATATGTACATACATGTGTATATATACTGTATATAATGTACATATGTGTATAAGGACTCAGTAACAATGAAAAACTGCATCTTATAGTAGGTCATGATTAAAAAAATTTGAAAGCCACTTTATCAGAATATAAAAAACTGGCCAGAGAAAAGGAGGAAAATATCCACTTCAAACTACACAGGAAATAACACTGAGTCTTGGTGGTTCTCTAAATTACAGTTTTTTCAAAGCAGCCCTCTGAAAAAGAACAAAAAAGGAAAAGGAAACCATCTGTGTAAGAATTAATAGTTTAACAGAGTTATTCCAAATAGACAACAATTTCACAGAATGTGAGGTACCGAACCTAAATAAATATATACTAACAGGAGATACACAGAAATGAGACAAAACAAAGATTTTCAGTTCATCTAGCTATTAAATGCCACGCAAATACTAGAGACAGCTTCTTTTCTTTGCAAAAGCTCTCATTCTCACTCTCAAGAACTCTTATTCAGAGTTCATGGTCTTGTTATCTAATCACGGATTCTGAACCGACAGCAAAGATTTGGTAAAAAGTAAAAGTGGATTTGAAAAATTCAGTGAATTAATAACACACTGATTTCCAGGGCATTTTTTTCCTAAGTCATGTATATACTATTTTTTATCCTACAATGTTCTCTAAATTCTGAAATTTTCTAAAAACCAAATCATATACACATTATTTTGGATTACGCCATCAATAAAAAGAGAAACTATCATATCTAGTGGGAAAAAATTAACATCATTGTGCTAAATTAAAATTCCCTCTTATTTTGAAGAAAGGAGGAACAACAGGTGAATCTGACCTAAATCTTTTTCAATTACTATGGAAACTAAAGAATAAAGTTCAATTCCACCTAAGAGCTAATCATTCTAATTTATTCCCATAGTAACAGTGCTGATAGCAATAAACAATTTTCCTAAATTCAGTTAATTGCTACATTATTAAATTTCAGGTGAAAAAAAAAACCTACTGAAATTTTAGAAGATAAACTGACTATCAAACCCACATATAAAAAAGAGTTGTTTTTGAAATAAAAATTAAACATTTACTAAAGTAAAAAAGATTCTAAATACCAATAAGTAAATCATCATAACAAAGCTTAGACTTTTCAGCTCCATAACAGTATTTTCCCACCAAAAAGAAAAAAAATCAAGACTATGAAAAATAGTGTACTTAATTAATGTCTGAATAAATAAATGGGAGTTAATATGTAAGAAATAAAATAAGCAGTATCCCTAAACAAGTATCTCTTCTTATCAGAAATAATACTGTCATTTTTTCCTGCTAACCAGATCTTATGATTCTCAGTTGTTTTTAAAATACTCAGAAGAATCACTTCACATATCTCAATCCCAGACTCTTACATTAAACTACCACCCGAACTGATGTAAAATCATCTCCTTCCCTTAGGACACACAAGAATTTTTATATTTGGGAATAATAAAAGAACAAAAGAATAATATTAATATGATTAACAATGTTCTAAATTACTATTTGCATTTTTCAATTTACAAAGGAATTAATTTGCAGAAGTTCTCCTCTTTTTTTTTTTTTTTTTTTTTTAAGATTTTATTTATTTGGCAGGCAGAGAGAGAGGAGGAAACAGGCTCCCTGCTGAGCAGAGAGCCCAATGATCTGGGATCATGACCTGAACCGAAGGCAGAGGCTTTAACCCACTGAGCCACCCAGGCGCCCCAGTTCTCTTTTCTAAGTAAAACTAAAAACACTTAATTTTGCACAAATTTCCAAATTTGAAAATGAGATACATCTATGTGAGAAATTTCAGTTTTAGTTTTGTTTCATATTTCAGAGTTGTTAAATTCATATTGGGGACACTAAGATTTCAGAGCTTGAGACTATTACATTAATTTGCTTAATATTTTGCAGATCAAAGAAAGGAAAAATATTAAGATCTAGAGGTAAGACATAATAATATAGAATATTGTATTAAATGTATTACCTTTTCTCTTAAAAACTCAAAAGTAACCAACTTCCACAAGATAATTTTTTTTAAAAAAAGATTTTATTTATTTGACAGAGCACAAGCAGGGGGAATGGCAGAGGGAGAGGGAAAAGCAGACTCCCTGTTGAGCCAGGAACCCGGTGTGAGGTCAATTCTAGGACCCTGGGATCATGACCCAAACCAAAGGTAGATTCTTAACTGACTGAGCCACCTAGGTGCCCCAACAAGATAATTTTTTTAAGAGGGAAAGATCTGGTCCTGTTTTCCTTTCTTAATACATGATTTTTTGCCTTCTAAGAAACATAGGAAATACAGGGTTTGCAATCTGCCTTAAGCCAACATTGATAAAAAGACCATGTAAAACCCCTAAGGTAACCTTAACCTATAAAGGAAGAAATCACTAAACTGGTAAAACTCTGTACAAAAAGGTCATGAACTCTGAAGCCAAAGAGACTAAACTCAAATACAGCTCTCTGGCTAACTAGCTTTGTTACCCTTGGCAAGTTGTGTAACTTCTCTGCCCTGGCTTCCTCTATTGTAAAATGAAGATAAGAACAGTACTTAACAGGGCTGTAAAGATTAAAATATATGTAAACCACTTGGAATAGTTCCTGGCACATAGTAAGAGCTATGTAAAGCTGCTTTAATGTTTACTGTTTTACCATTACATTTTTACAGTTCAGTTGTAAAGTTTCCCAAATGAAATTTATTTAATTGTACCTATAAAGAATAGGATTTTATATTAAACTGTGATGCAAATTAACACAAGAACCTTAAACTCAATTAATGATGAAAAACCAAAGTATTTTCAAACCAGAAAACCATAAACTCTAGCTTAAAAAAATCATCTACCATTGTCACCAGTAAGAAGTAAGAAGTGACACTTTCTTCGGACTAAGGTTTACTTTAATTCTAATTATGTTTTCTACCCCCTGCTGCTGCTGCTGCTGCTGCTTCTTTTTCTGGCTACCCTCATAATGTACATTATATTAAATCTTATAGTTTAATTCAAATATGTACAAAGAAAACCAAATTTAGGATTTAAGTGTGTATGTCAGCCTTAATGTTACCTAGTTCACATGTACAACCTAATATATATTATTAAAACGGTACATAGCAGGCACCCAAAATAAATTTGCTATAAGACATGTGTTACAAAGATTACTGCTATTTTCTAAGGCAAATAAAAGCAAATCTAACTAGTACAAATATTAACCAAGCTAATAAGTTAAAGTGTATCCAACACAATCTGTAGTAAGATCTTTAAGACATAAAGCACTGACTGCCTGGGGGGATCTGTTAACTTACAGTAAGTCAGCACTATTTTTTAAATTTTTTTTTTTCTTTTTGAATTTTCCACCCAAATGTTAGAGTTCCCTGTTTCAGTTCTATGAAAAATGCCATTGGAATTTAGAAAGGAAGTACACTGATCCTATAGATTGCTTCAGGTGGTATGGACATTATAATAATATTAGTTCTTCCAATACATGAGCATGGACTATCTTTCTATTTATTTGCATCGTCTTCAATTTTTAAATTCTTAGAGTTTTCTGTGAACAGATCTTTCACTTCCTTGATTACATTTATTCCTAGACATTTTTTTTAAAGATTTTATTTATTTATTTATTTGACAGACAGAGATCACAAGTAGGCAGAGAGGCAAGCAGGGAGAGGGATGGGGGAAGCAGACTCCCCGCCAAGCAGAGAGCCAGACGTGGGGCTGACATGGGGCTCGATCCCAGGACCCCGGGATCATGATTCAAGCCAAGGCTTCAACCCACTGAGCCACCCAGGCACCCCCATTTTATTCTTTTTGATGCCATTGTAAATGGGATTGTTATTCTCTCTCTCTCTCTTTTTAAAGATTTTATTTATTTATTTGACAGAGAGATACAGCGAGAGAGGGATCAAAAGCAGGGGGTAGTGGGAGAGAGAGAAGCAGGCTTCCCACCAAGCAGGGAGCCTGATGTGGGGCTCAATCCCAGGACCCTGGGACCACGATCTGAGCTGAAGGCAGGCGCTCAACAACTGAGCCACCCAGGTGCCCCTGTTTTCTCTTTCTAATAGTTCATCATTATTGTGTAGAAATGCACAGATTTTTGTATACTGGTATTTTATTTTGCAAATTTACTCAATTAATTAATTCTAATAGTTGTCTATGGAAACTTTAGGTTTTCTACATGCAGAATTAGGTCACCTGCAAATAGTAACAGTTAACTTATTCTTAGCAATTTGGATACATTTCTTTTTTCTTTTTCTGCCTGACTGCTGTGGCTAGGACTTCCAATACTATGTTGAATAAATACAGTGAGAGTGGGCATACTTGCATTGTTCCTGATTTTAGAAAAAAAAAAGGCTTTCACTATTTCACTGTTGACTATGTTTGTGATGCATCTGTCATATATGGTCTTTATTATGTTGAGGTATGTTCCCTCTATTCCTACTCTGTTAAGAGTTTTTAATCTAATTTTATGATTTCAATGGGTGTTGAAAGGCTAGCACTATTTACATATTTCCTTTTCTAATTTAAAATACTAATACAGGGATGCCTGGCTGGCTTAGTTGGTAGAGTATATGACTCCTGATCTCAGGGTCGTGAGTCCCAGCCCCATGTTAGGTGCAGAGATTACTTTAAAAAAAAAAAAAAAAAAAGTAAAACACCACTACATATTTAAAAGGAGAAAATAGTAAAGATAAATTTTATGAAGCCCATATTCCTAATAACTGTTTTTAAATATCCTATAAACAACAAAGAAAATACTCTCATTATTTTTACATTTAATAATTAGATACCCTAAAATTTAGGTTGATGGGACCAAATAAAAATATTGAGATGATGGTGCGGTTGCCATTCCATTATTCACTATGTTCTCTGTCAATAAAACATATTCACAGCTTAAGCCATATATTCTGTATAAGAACATGCACCTACATTTTTAAGTTAATTAGCAGATGGAAAGTCCACCTATTTTCAACTTTATTCCAAATTAACTCCTTGATATAAATAAATGTATAAGAAGAATAAACTATTCCTAATATTCTTAAATACACTTTGAATTATTTCTATTATTAAACTAGTCTATGTTAACTATTTTGAACTATTCTTCCTCCATTTAAAATACATTTCAGTTAAAATACCCTGCTGTTATATGCAGAACACAAAGTCTTTTAGACAAACTACCAAAAAAGTTCTATCAGCCTTTTATCTGAAAGCAAAACAAAAAGAATGAAGTTATGAAGTGGCTCAGGCAGATCATGGAAACCATCACGCTGCAAGGTATAACTGGTAAGAAAATGGAAGAGGTGTACTTTGTTTCTCAAATTTTTAAAGCTACATTTCCTTAAAATATATCCCAGTGTTGAAGAATAAAAATTAACCATGTAAGAAAAGCACAGTAGCAAGTAAAATGAAAAAAAAAAAAAAAAAACAAAAAAAAACCCACCAAAACATTCAAAAATAAGTAAGCCAAATAAAAACAGAAAACCTTGTAGGCATAAGCTAATATGCAGAAATTTATTTTAAATTGAGCCCTCAGGGGGTGCCTGGGTGGCTCAGTGGGTTAAAGCCTCTGCCTTCGGCTCAGGTCATGATCCCAGGGTCCTGGGATCCAGCCCCGCGTCAGGCTCTATGCTCGGCAGGGAGCCTGCTTCCTCCTCTCTCTCTCTGCCTGCCTCTCTGCCTACTTGTGATCTCTGTCAAATAAATAAATAAAATCTTTAAAAATAAATAAATAAATAAGTAAATAAAGCCCTCAGGGGTACAAGCTAAGACTGCTAAACTAAAAGAGAAATTTTTATAGAAAACGGACAGCGATTCCTCTCCTGAGCATTACAAACATACACTAAGCTATCTCTAGTGATATTTTTGTTTGTTTGTTTGTTTGGAAGTTAGGTAAGACATGCAGGCTTTTCAGTAACTAGAAGGTCTGTTAGTATTGGGTAGGAAGACCAGGAGCACGAACACAATTGCTCCAACAAGACCATAGGATGTTCATTCCATGTAAAGGCTTTTATGCATAATTATTATGCAATAATAATTATGATATTATTATATCATAATAAGCTAAAGTGATTTTGGAAGAAAGAGAGAGACTCCCTAAGACTTTTCAACTTCTACGTCTACACAACACAACTTCTTTCTAGAGTCCATCTTTGAAGGCGAAATGACTTCAGCCTTCAATTTTAAAATCTGTCATAAATTTCTTATCCTAAAACTCATTCCTGTGACACAAATGTATTAAAATGAACCACTAAATACTATGTTGTGCTCTCTGACCTACAACTTTGAGGGAACTAAAACCCACTTCTGAGTGCATGCACAAAACTTCTTTATTTGTAAAAACTGACCTTGGAAAAACCACCAATTCTTAAAATCTTGATTTCCTTATTTGTAAAATGAAGGGGTAATTTGAGCTCTATGGTTCCCTCCAGCTGTAAACTGAGAAATCCATCTAGGTTTAGACTTAGACATGCTCAAGGAATGAAAAGTTCAGAAATGAAAAAGGTTAAAAAAGGGCCTTGCATCAATCCAAATATAAGTCTATCTATGGAATTTCCCCTGGCTAAAAAAAAAAAAAGTCTACAAACCTGGAGGTGAGGAAACACAGAGAGCCAGCCCATACTCACTCTCACTGGGATTAGTTTTTAAGGATGCAAAATGATGAGGCCAGGATGAACAGAAGCTAGAGTTTCCAGTATAGGTGCTGGGGAAGAGGTATGGGTAAGGAGCTTTCAAAAGGTCTTCCCTCAGCAGTTAGATAAGGCCTGAAAGCCAACCAGAAGGGTCCTTCTCTGTGGCTTCCAGGACGAATATGGCCACGCTCCAAAGTCCTTTGCTAAAAATAGCTGAACGGAGCAGCTCAATTCTGGAATGAGCCACGGTCTATGCTATGTTTGCATATGTATATGTATCATATAATGAGAGAAACTTTTCTATAACTCACCAGTCAAAAGTGAAGCAGACATTAAAAGCTGTATTTATTCTGTTCACTTAAGTACTAAATTTCAGAGCACAATATATATTTCAGAAGCTGCTCACACAAAAACATTTGCAATCAAATGCTAGACACCACTAAAAACATCAGAAAAAAAATAAAAATTACCCAAACCTGTGTCTCAAAATACACCTCAGATCACAAAATTTGAGAAATGGGACACTAATCACTATGAAATCCAATCTCTTCATCTTAGAGGTGACTAAGAGCATCACAGAAATTTCAGAAATTTAAGAGAAACCTAAGTCTCAAATGAGAAAAAGATGGTTTTAAGACTAGTCAGTTAAGTGTCTCTGGTTTGGCTCAGGTCTGATCTCAGTCATGAAATCCATACTAAGCAGACTCCAATCTCAGCAGGGAGTCTGCTTGAGATTCTCTCCTCCCCCCTGCCCTTCCTACTTTTGCTCCCTCCACCTCTCAAATAAATAAATCTTAAAAAAAAAAGAGAGTAAAGTGAAAACAATAAAGAAAAGTAAAAGAATAATAGTCGAAGTAATAATGTAGTATAATGCCTGGCTTATGAAGAAATGGGAAGAAAAACAGAAAACTTGTCGATACAGGAAAAACGAAGAAACAATTTATGAGACCTAAGGATAAAGATACATATGCACACTGAGTTCAAGCAAAGAAAATGTACTTTTGAAATTACTAACAGTGCATTCTTTAGCAGGAAACATTTCAATGATACTAAAATTTTTGGCAATAAGCTTACAAATCTGGGGCTAAAAAATCTCCCAAGAAACTCTCCTCTGTCATAGCAACTGTCCTGTAAATAAAGCCTATGCAGAAAACAAAGGTGATCGTGCCAAGAATATCTGCACTTTTACCTCAGCCGTGCACATCCATTCTCACCGGAGAGAGAACACAAACATGACAGGACGTCCTCATGGCCTGTCAGTTAACAGCCACCTGTTAGCCCTCTCCAGAGAGAGCCCCCCGAACTGTGCTCCAGCAAAGAACTGGGAAAGCCTTTGTTGTTCCCTAACTACGGAAGCTACCAGAGTTGACTCCAACACAACTCCTCAAGGCAAAACTTCCCCCGGGATGGATAAATCGGCCCAGATTGGGGCTTTCGCTAAGCCCTCCTCTGGCTAAGAAAAGGCGGGAGAACCCCAGGCGAAGCACAAATGTCACCTACTAGTCCCAGGAAGATACAGGGGTCGAAAGTGATGGAAGTAAGGGGACAGGACCTAGGACCCCAGAAAGACAGGCTCAGTTTCGCAGTGGAGGAGGGGAAGCACAATGAGCAAGTGGGCCGTTCTGCTTCGGGAAAGAACGGCGAGATACCAGGGAGGTGCTAACAGGAGAGCAGGGCGAAAGCGAGAGGCAGTGGTGAGGAAAGCGCTGAGGCAAAAGACAAAAAACCCGGGCTTGTAACCAGAGGATGAAGATGGGGAAACAGCCAGGCGAGAGGTGCGCGGGGACCGGCAAGGCTAAGGCGAGGCCAGCGAGGGAAAGGGCTGAAGTGAGGGAAGCATTGCAGGGACAAGAGACAGGCAAAGAGAACCCCCACCCACAGGGACCGAGACAGAACTTTTGACCCGTCCCCCTACAGGCTGCATTCGACCGGCCGCATTCAGACCCTGTCTCGGCGGAGACTCACTCTAAGGCTGCAGAGGCCCCAAAGCAGGACATGGGTACTGGTCCAGACTCACAGCAGAACCAAGCGGATGGAGGAAACCGCGGCGTTAGCGTGACCCGGATGCGCATCCCTAGGAACCGGAAGTCATAGGCCAGGGTCACCGCACAATCCACACCTCGTTCCACCAGAAGTCTCTGGGCGCATGTGTCAGTCCTCACGGGGCGGGGCGAGGAAGGATCTAGGACCCGCCCACTCCGCCCTCCCGAGAGCCCCGCCCCTGGTTACGGCTCGCGGGGAGCCTGGAAGTGGTTAGTGGGGAGAGGTGGTGCTTGGTTGCCAGCGGGCAGTGGTGGTGTGGCTCAGCTGAAGCACAAGCAGCCCGGATAAAGAATATTTTAGCATTCATATTTTTAGACTTTTTTTTTTTTTGGACTCGTATAATGCCTGCCTCCCCAAAGCGATCGTGAGAAGAAATGCCGATGTATGTGACAGATTTAGAAAAACTGGGGGAGGAAGAATGGGTGAGAAATTCTGGAAGATACTGGTAGGGAGGCGAGTCCAAGGTGGTGTTTCGATCCCCAATATTAGTTTATTTCTAAAATTGTATCAATCTTACAATGACTTCTATTTCGTGCTCATTATTTTATGTCAGAAACAATATTAATGCTTCGCTAACTTTAAATTACTGCCCAAATATGGGCAAGGAGCCAGACTGAATTCAGGTATTGTAGGAGCTTGAGATTTATTCAATTTGAGGGCCTTGTTTAAAAAAAAAAAAAAATCCAAAATTACAAATACAATATGAGGTATAAAAATGAATCTTTGGGGTGAGAAAATAAATCACAAATTACAAATTTTAAAAACTTAACAAATACCACAAAATTCAGAAAAATTACCCACTATTTTTAAATTGCTTGATACACATCTAAATTACTTTTTTTCTTTTTCTTTTTTTTAAATTAGGCTCCACTCCCAGTGTAGAGCCCAGTGTGGGGCTTGAACTCTCCACAGTGAAATCAAGACATGAGCTAAGATCAGAAGTTGGATGCTCGGGATGCCTGGGTGACTCAGTTGGTTAAGCGGCTGCCTTCGGCTCAGGTCATGATCCCAGCGTCCTGGGATCGAGTCCCACATCGGGCTCCTTGCTCGGCAGGGAGCCTGCTTCTCCCTCTCCCTCTGCCTCTGCCAGCCACTCTGCCTGGGCTTGCTCGCTCTCTCTCCCTCTCTCTCTGACAATTAAATAAATTAAAAAAAAAAAAAAAGAAGTTGGATGCTCAACTGACTGAGCCAGCCAGGCACCTCTAAATTACTTTTTTTCTAAGTTTTTGGCTGTATATTCTTTGATCACCTCCTCCTATGACAATAATTTGTTAAGTAATGTCATTTCCTAAGATCCTTGACTCCTCTCTTGCACCCCCACATCGAATTCATCAGAGAGATCTTCAGAATCTGCCATCAAAATTTGTTCAGAACCTGACCATTCACTGCCTCTCTTGCAAAAAGCCACAATGTGTGACTGCTCTTTTTTCATACCTTACTTTTCCACGATCTATTAACCCAGCAGCAAGCTTCTGTTAAAACTCTAAGCAGAGGGGTGCCTGGGTGGCTCAGTGGGTTAAAGCCTCTGCCTTCAGTGCAGGTCATGATCCCAGGGTCTTGGGATTGAGCCCCACATCAGGCTCTCTGCTCAGCAGGGAGCCTGCTTCCCCCTCTCTCTGCCTGACTCTCTGCCTACTTGTGATCTCTGTCAAATAAATAAATAAAAATCTTAAAAAAAAAAACTTTAAGCAGACCATGTCCCTTCTCCAATGGACTCCTCTTTTCTTTTCTTTTTTAAGATCTTATTTTATTTATTTATTTTTTTTGAGATAGAAAGAGCAATGGAGAGAACACGAGCAGGGGGCAGAGGGAGAAGGAGAAGCTGACTCCCCACTGAGCAAAGAGCCCAGCACAGGACTTGATCCCTGGACCCTGAGATCATGACCCAAGCCAAAGGCAGATACTTAATGGACTGAGCCACTCAGACGCCCCTGGACTACTATTTTCAAGTGAAAAAAAAAAAAAAAGTCTTTAAACTGGTCTAGAAACCCCTCAACATGTGACACCTCCCTACTCCACCAAAGCACTACTAACCTCATCTTCTACTCCCTATTGCCCCTCCCATCTCAAGGCATATTGGCCTCCCTGCTATTCCTCAAACCTGCACATAAACTCAGGCCCTTCGTGCTTGCTGATCTCTCTGCCTAGAATGCTCTTCCCCCAGATAACTGATCATTCACCCTGTCACCTCCTTACATCTTTGTTCACGTTACCCTCTTCATGAGAACTTCCCTGCCACTGTGTTTAAAACTGAGGCACCACCACCCTCCCTGCACCTCCTAGCCCAATTCCTCACTTATTTTTTCTCAAATAACATTATCCTATCCAACATTTTGCTGGTCAGTTTGGTTAAATGTCTTTCTCCCACATATACACACCCAAAATGTAAGCTCCAGAAGGACACTGGTGTCTATGTTTTGTTCACAGATGTATTTTGGCACCGAAACAGAGCCTAGCACTTTGTAGGTGCCCAATAAATGTTTAATTGCCCATTTACTTTGCTTTGGCTCATGTGAAACCATGCAAGCTGAGCCACTTTTGCTCATGTGAAACCATGCAAGCTGGTCCACTGGGGGGAGCCCATGAGTAACCAATGTGCTATTTCCCAGAACAGGTTTTCCTAAACCAAACGCACGTATGGAATTCTAGAACAGGGCCAGAGAAAAGCATACAAATTCCTCCCGAGAGCAAAGAATGTTGTACCTACTAACAGTAAAAACCCTCCAATATCATCACAGTCCCTTAAGAATAAAATCTAAAAAAAAAAAAAAAAGAAAAGAATAAAATCTAAGCTCTAATCTATGGTCAACAAGGCACTTCTTGACCTGTTCTCCCTAACTCTCAGATGTATGCCTAGCCTCCCTTCCCCTTACATACAGTTCCAGCCATCCTGTCCATTCTTCCTGTACTAACCAAGCTTTCTTACCTCAGAGCCTAAGCACATACTGTTTCTGCTCTTCTCCAAACCTTCCAATGACTAATTCTTTCTGCTACTCTCAATTAAATTCAGCCCTGAAGACTTCCCACAGGCCTTCCCTGACCTCCTGTCTGCTGTCTAAAGTAGTTCCTGCATCCCTTTCCCATACCTTTTCCTCAGAGTCCCTATTAGTATCTGAAATTACCTTGTTTAATGTCTATCACTAGACAGTAAGCACCACAGGGGTCTTTTCTTTTTTAAAGATTTTATTTATTCATTTGACAGAGAGTGCTCACAAGCAGGGGGAGTGGCAGGCAGAGGGGAGGAAAACAGGCTTTCCACAGAACAGACAGCCTGATGCCGGACTTGATCCCACGACTCTGGGATCATGAACCAAGCTAAAGTCAGACCCCCAAACAACTAAGCCACCCAGGCACCCTTATAGAGGTCTTTATCTCCCTTGTTCACTGCTGAATTTTCAGTACTAGAAGAGTGATTGGCGTATAGTAGGTATACTATATATAGTAGGTATAGCTCAATAAGTAAAATAAGTAATTACTAATATTTATCGAAGCTTTGCTCTGTCACTTACTGTACATAGTAAATATATGTGTTCATATTTCTCTTTCAATCATCCCAACAAACTTGGGAAATGTTATGATTATCTCCATCTTACAGATGAGAAAACTGAGGCAAAGATAGGTTAAGGAGGGGTGCCTAGGGTGGCTCAGTCGTTTGGGGAGTCTGCCTTTGGCTTGGGTCATGATCCCGGGGTCCTGGGATCAGGCTCGGGTCAGGCTCCCTGCTCAGTGGGGAGTCTGCTGCTCCCTCTCCCTCTCCCTCTGTCCCTCCCCCACCCCTGCTCTTGTGCGAGCTCTCTCTTTTAAATAAATAAACAAAATCTTGGGACGCCTGGGTGGCTCAGTTGGTTAAGCAGCTGCCTTCGGCTCAGGTCATGATCCCAGCGCCCTGGGATCGAGTCCCACATCGGGCTCCTTGCTCAGCAGGAAGCCTGCTTCTCCCTCTGCCTCTGCCTGCCACTCTGTCTGCCTGTGCTCTCTCTCTCTCTCTCTCTCTCTGACAAATAAATAAATTTAAAAAAAAATTTAAATAAATAAACAAAATCTTAAAAAAAAAAGATAGGTTAGGGAACTTGCTCAAGACCACACAACTAGCAAGAAGCAAACCTAGGACTTGAACCCAGGTCTGTGTGACTTCAGAGACCATGATTTCTCTCAAACTACAGGAAGAGTTTACATAGCCATGTTTGAATTCATTTTACTTACTAGTTTCTGTTCTCTGATTTCATGAATCTTTACTTGCTGTCACAGTCAATAGAAGTGGAAATGTTTATTGTTTGTTTGTTTGTTTGTTTTCCTGACCTACTGCACTACTCTTGGGGACAGAGCTAAAGAAATATGCAAAAAAATATGGTTTTATTTGAGTTGGGTATAAGTAGATATTTGTTATATTATTTTCTGTAGATTTGAAATATTTCAAATATTTCATTCAAAATTTAAGAAATGCTATTAAAGACTTAATTAAAGGAGAAAGGCTATTAAAATAGTCTAAAATTGGGACGCCTGGGTGGTTCAGTCAGTAAAGGGTCTGCCTTTGACTCCGGTCATGATCACAGAGTCCTGGGATGGAACCCCACATCGGGGCCCCCCAGGCAGGGAGTCTGCTTCTCCCTGTGCCCCTTCCCCTGCTCATGCTCACTCTCTCTCTCAAGTAAATAAATAAGATCTTTTTAAAAAACTACAAAATAGCTAAAAATATTATAGCCAGGTCTTTTTTTTAAAGTTTATTTATTTATTTTTAAGTAATCTCTACACCCAATGTGGGGTTCAAACACATGACCCTGAGATCAAGAGTTACATGCTCTTCCAACTAAGCCAGCCAGGTGCCCCTATAGCCAGTTCTTTCTAAACAAATACAGATGCAAATCAAAACACAAGCCTAATCACACTGAAAGTGTCTAAAAATAAGATCTGTAAGTTATACATCTCCATTTTTAAAAAACACAATGAATGTATGATCAGTGTTTTGTTAACAGTTTTCAATTAAAACTCTCCTCATTGATATATCTGAAGCACAATGGTCTGGGGTTTGTTTCTGTTCACTTCTCTGTTGTGTTTAAGACAATATCTTATTATACACATGATAGTTGAACCTCTAAAAGCAATCTATAGTTGGTGGGATCAAAAAGGATTACTGTATGACCCAGCATTCCCATTTCTGAGTATATATTCCAAAAGAATTGAAAACAGAGTCTCAAAGGGATATTTGCATGGCCATGTTCATAGCAACATTAGTCACAATAGCAAAGAAGTGGAAGTACCCCAAGTGTTCATCAGCAGACGAATGGATAAACAAGATGTAGTATCTATGTATAACAATACTATGGAGCCTTAAAAAAGAAATCCTGTCATATGTTACAATAGGGACGAATCTTGTGCGGGTGGGTGGCTCAGGCAGTTAAGTGTGTGCCTTCAGCTCAAGTCATGATCCCAGGGTCCTGGGATTGGGTCGGCATCGGGCTCCTTACTTAGCGGGAAGCCAGCTTCTCTCTCTGTCCCTCCCCTCATGGCATGTGCCACATGCACGGGCACTCTCTCTCTCTCTCTCTCTCTCACAAAAATAGATAAAAATATTTTAAAAACAAAACAAAAAAAATAGGGATGAACCTTAAGGACATTATGCTAAGTGAAATAAGCCATTCACAAAAGAACAAATACTGGGGCGCCTGGGTGGCTCAGTGGGTTAATGCCTCTGCCTTCAGCTCAGGTCATGATCTCAGGGTCCTGAGATTGAGCCCCACGTCGGGCTCTCTGCTCAGCAGGGAGCCTGCTTCCTCCTCTCTGCCTGCCTGCCTCTCTGCCTGCTTGTGATCTCTGTCTGTCAAATAAATAAATAAAATCTTTAAAAAAAAAAAAAGAACAAATACTATATGATTCCATCTACATGAAGTATCTTAAGTTGTTAAATTCATTAATATGGAAAGTAGACTAGTGGTAACCAGGGACTAGAGGGAGGAGACGGGGAAATTGTTGTTCAGTATACACTAAACTGTACACTTAAAATCGTTAAGATGGTAAATTTTATGATATGTGTTTCTTGCCACAATAATATATTTTCTGAAGAGCAATATAAAATAGAACTACCCTATGATCCGGCAATCACACTACTAGGTATTTATCAAAAAAATACAAAAATACTAATGCAAGGGGATACAAACACGCCAATGTTTATAGCAGCAGTAGCTATGATAACCAAATTATGGAAATAGACCATGTGTTCATAGATTGATGAATGTGTAAGTAAGATGCTACACACACACACACACACACACCACACGCGCGCGCGCGTATACGCGAGTATTACTCATTCATAATAAAGAATGAAATTTTGCCATTTGCAGTTACATGGATGGAGCTAGAGGTATTCTGCTGACACAGGAATGTGTCCATCATAGCCTATTGGTCAAAGCAGACATAGAGGCTATGCAGATAGACCCGGCCATTGTCAGAGTAACTTAGATCTATTGCCTCTTCTGTAGTCCACCTGATGTTCACCAGAAGAGCTCCTGGGGAAACCTTCATTTTGATGTGCAGCTACCTATTTATTTAGCAGCTACTTTGTAATATACTAGGCTCTGAGAACACAGCAGAAAACAAATCAGACCGAACTCCTGCCCTTGTGGAACCCACATCTCAACCAATCTGTGGTCAGAAATGTGTGTTTCACATGTTCAGCTGGGACTCAATATCCATTCCCACTTCTCTCTAGTGAGCCTTCCTATACTGCGGAAGTAGGAAGGTTAAAGATGGCACCTCTCAGGCTCCCTGATCACTAGGGTTCTGGATGAAAACTAGGTATTGCCAATTAGAGGCACTTGGGTCCGATTTACAAGAGAAATGAGAAAGAGGCCATTTTCCTGCACCATCTCAGCAGGAACTCTTCAGAGGCAGGGTCCCTCCTCTGCTGGGTCCCTCCCCTGCTCCCACGGCAGTGTGCTTTCCAGCTATAAAATGGGAATAAGAATACTCTTCCTGATTCAAGGAGCTTTGTAGACTATACAGGACTACCTAGATATAAGACCCTACATATTATCTGGACCAGTGCTTCTTCAAGTATGGAAGTCTCCAAGACATTATTAGGGAGTGAGTGAAATAAAAATTATCTTAAAATAATACTAATTCAGTATTTTACTTTTTCATTCTTGTTCTCCCAAAAGTATGGTGGAGTTTCCCATGTTATTACTCTGATGGCTAAGGAATATGTATTCAAATATGTGCTTTACTTTACAAATTTCTGTTTTAATTTGTAAAAGAGCAAATATTCATAGCTATAACCCATTTAAACAAAAGCTTTTGGGGTTCACAATAATTTTTAAGAGTGTTAAGGGATTCTAAGATCAAAACATTTAAGAACTGCTGACTTAGGCCATTGTGATACCCATTCTTGTACTATCTACAACAGCCCCCACTTTAGCCACTTCTGGGTGCCTGTCTCCCACTCATGGTCATATCCCTGCCATGTCCAACACTCTTTTACCAGGATGCCTTCCTATTTTAATTCACACACTTGAGATAGTATCTTCTTGCACAGATGTCCAATAGCAGCTGTCTTGGCACAGCCTTGAAACTCCACATAATTGTGAGTGGGCAACAAGAGACCCACAGACAAGCTCCCTCCCTTACTGGTACTGGATCATCCTTTCTGGCTGGATTCATCTAGAATACCTGGTTTCTGCCCAGCTTTCACTGTATTTGACATCAGTGTGACCCACTTTGACCTCCTATTCCCACTCCAGGTTCCCCTCCTGTTCAGGTGACCCCTTGCTATGGGGATCCTGGCCAGTTGCCCATAATCAAGCTGAGTCATCCCCAATCCTTATCCCTGTCCAATTTCAGCCTTCCCCTTCCCGTATTCTAGGCTAGAGATGGGTCAAACTGAAGCCTCTTGGAAGTTTCCTGCCAACCAGAGGATAGGTTAATATTTGTTTTTAATTATGTCTATGTCCTCCCCTAAGAATGCTGTTATCTGTACATTTGTATTCCGTTAGATTTAAAAGTAAAACATAAACAGTTAATTCTTGCTGATAAGGATGAGGGAGACTATTCATTTCTATGTTATACATATCAGGCAAGTTTGCTGGGGTTGTTTTGTTTCTGTTTGTTTCTTTCTTACTAAAGTGAGAATATGTAGAGATTAAGAACAAGGCCTCTTTAGAGAGATTGTGTCTCTTCTTCCAGAATTTGCTGGCTCTCCCACTGATAGTTATAGGATGACACCACACAGGTCAGATAACCTCTCAGTACCTCTTACTTCTCACCTATAAAATGGAGATTTAAAAAAAAACACTTATTGAAGAAGAAGGAGGAAGAGGAGGGGGGAAAGTCCTTATCTCACAGAGCTGTATGAGAATTAAAAATATGTAAAGTGCTTGTAATTATTCAGATACATACTTATTTAAATGATTAAAAATCAGAAAAGAATGGAGACATAGAAGCTATGCTATGAAGCTTTCATGAGTTTAGAAATGCGGGAAAAAATTGTAATATACCCTAAAATACTGATCTTTATAAGGACACTCGAGAAGGTGAGAAGCCATTAATTCAAGCGCTTTGGAGAATGCTAAGCCCTGGGTTATCCATTCTCCTTTGTTTAGAAAGATAAGAAGAGGTGGTGCCTGGGTATCACAGGTTTGTGCTCAGGTCATGATCTCAGAGCCATGGGATCAAGCCGAGCATTGGGCTTCTTGCTGAGCATGGAGCCTGCTTGGGATTCTCTTTCTTCCTTGCCGTCTGCCTCTCACACCTTGCTCTCTCTCTCTCTCTCTCTCTCTCTAAAAAAAAGAAAAGAAAAAAGAAAACAGTGGTTACTCACTTAAAGCTGTAAACTATGTTTGTTATAGAAGGTTAATTTTATTCCAGCTTAGTGAAAATTTTTCTTAAAAAAAAAAATATTTGGGGTGCCTGGGTGGCTCAGTGGGTTAAGCCTCTGCCTTCGGCTCAGGTCATGATCTCAGGGTCCTGAGATCAAGCCCCACATCCGGCTCTCTTCTCGATGGGGAGCCTGCTTCCCCCTCTCTCTCTGCCTGCTTCTCTGTCTACTTGTGATCTCCCTCTCTGTCAAATAAACAAATTTAAAAAAATCTTTTTAAAAATTATTTATTTATTTATTTATTTGAGAGAGAGAGAGAGTGCTTGCAGGGAGGATTAGAGGGGGAGGGAGAGGAAGGGCAAAAGAATCCCAAGCAGACTCCACACCGAGCGGGGAGCTCGATCCCACAACCTTGCTACCATGACCTGAGCTGAAACCAAGAGTTGGATGTTCCCCCAACTAAGCCACCCAGACTCCCCCTAGTTTAGTGATAAATTAAGCCACTAATTATGACCTTGCTGAGTTAGATCTAATTAACTTGACCAGTAGAGAAGTCTGGGCAGAGGTGTCTGGGTGGCTTAGTTGGTTAAGCGTCCCATTCTTCATTTCAGCTCAGGTCATGATCTCAGGGTCAAGAGATCAAGTCCTGCACTAGGCTTCTCACTCAGCAAGGAGTCTGCTTGAGATTCTCTCTCTCCCTCTCTGCCACCCCCACCCATGCCGCTGCTTGCACATATGCTCTCTGTCTTTCTAAAAAAAAATAAATAAAATCTTTTTTAAAAAGTCTGGGCTGGGACACCTGGGTGTCTCAGTTGGTTAAGCCGCTGCCTTCAGCTCAGGTCATGATCCTGGGGTCTTGGGATCGAGTCCTGTATTGGGCTCCTTGCTCAGCAGGAAGACTGCTTCTTTCTCCACCTCTGCCTGCCTCTCTGCCTGCTTTTGCACTCGTTCTTGCTCTCTCTCTCTCTCTGACAAATAAATAAATAAATAAATAAAATCTAAAAAAAAAAAGTCTGGGCAGTTTCTCTTAAATTTAGTAATATATCCAAATACATGCCTTTTTGTGAAAAAAGTTCTAAGAAAATAAATGTAAGACTCTAATAGATTAAAATTAGTTTATGTGCTGTCAAGGCAAACATACTGACAGATTAATTTTAAAAAGCAATGCAGAGGAGCGCCTGGGTGGGACAGTCAGTTAGGCCTCCAACTCTTGGTTTCCGCTCAGGTCGTGTTCCCGGGGTCATGAGAGTGAGGCCTTCCCTGGGAAGCGGAGTCAGCTTCAGATTCACTCTCCCTCTCCCTCTGTCCATCCCCCCACCTCCTGACTCTCTCTTCCTCTAAAATAAATAAATAAATCTTTAAAAATAAGTAAAAAATTAAAAGCAACATAGAGAATAAAATTCTGTTACATGCTACAACGTGGATGAACCTGGAAAACATTACACCAACTGAAATAACCCACACATGAAAGGACAAATATTGTATGATCCCACTTGATGAATTACCTAGAATAGGCAAATTCACAGAGACAGAAAGTAGAATAGAGGTTATTAGAAGTTGGGGGAAGGGGAAATAGGGAGTTACTGTTTATTAATACAGTTTCTGTTTGGGATGATGAAAAACTTCTGAAAATAGATAGTTCTGATTGTTGTATGACACCACCAGCGTATGTAACACCACTGACTTGTACAACTTAAAAATGGCTAAAACAGAGGGGTCTGGGTGGCTCAGTCGGTTAAGCATCCAACTCAAGGTCTCATTCAGCTCAGGTCTGATCTTCACACCCAGCATGGAGCCTGCATTAAAATAAATAAATAAATAAATAAATAAATAAATAAATAAATAAAGTTTAAAAAGGGGAATCTGGCTGGCTGGCTCAGTCAGTTAAGCATCTGTCTTCAGCTCAGGTTTTGATCCCAGAGTCGTGGGATGGAGTCCCACCTCGGGCTCCCTGTTGAGCAAGGAATCTGCTTCTCCCTCTCCCACTGTGGGCTCTCTCTCTCTCTCCCTCCCTCTCAAATAAAAATAAAATCTTAAAAAACATTAAAAAGATAAAATTAAAAAAGAAAAAAGGCTAAGACCGTAAATTTTATGTTATGTATATTTTACCACAATAAAAACAAATGTCCCCCCCAAAAGCAATGCAAAGGAAACAAAACAATGTAAAATTTTTTACAAGACAAATAGTCTGGACTCTTCAAAATGTCGATGTCATGAAAAATCCAAAATTGTAGAGGAAGTGCTCTATTAAAAGAGAAAAAAGAGGAGGGCCACCTGGGTGGCTCAGTCAGTTAAGCGTCTGCCTTTGACTCAGGTCATCCCAGGGTTCTGGGCTTGAGTCCTGTACCGGGCTCGTTGCCCAGCAGGGAGCCTGCTTCTCCCTTTGTCCACTGTTCCCCCTGCCTGTACTCACTAGCTCTCTCTCTCTTTCTGACAAATAAATAAACAAAATATTGAAAGAGAGAGAGAGAGAATAAAGAGGGACACCTTGGTGGCTCAGTTAAGCATCCTACTCTTGGTTTCAGCTCAGGTCATGACCTCAAGTTCTTGAGATTAAACCCAAATTGGGCTTGGGCTCAGTGAGGAGTCTGCTTGGGAGTCCCTCTCTCCCTCTCCCTCTGCCTGTTTCCCCTGCCCCTGCTCTCTCTCTCTCTCTCTCTCTCAAATAATAAATAAATCTTAAAAAGAAAGAAAAAAAAAAGAATAAAGAGACCCAAAACCAGGTACAACGAGTGAACTTTGATTTGATCTTTAACTTGGAAAAAAAACTATAAAATGCATTCTTCTATCAGTTAAGGAAATTTGAACATGAACTTTCTGTAAGATATTATAGGATATTTTTTAACTTTTTAAGGTGTGGTAATGGTATCGCGTTTACGTAGGAGATCAGTGTTATCCTCAGGAGATACAGGAAGTATTTAAAGGGTAAAGGGCCATAGTGTTTGCACTTGTCAAATAGTTCCCCAAATTTAAAAATTCTGAGCAAAATTAAAGCAAATGTAGCAAGTGTTAGGATTGTGGAATTTAGATGGACATAAGAGTGCTCGTTGTTTTATACTTTCAACAATTCTGCGTATTTGAGAACACTTGAAAAATTCCTAATCTTGATATTTCAAGACAGAGAGAACAGTATAGGTAGATGACACATGTTCTCCCAGCGTACACACCCCTTTCCCAGTAACAGCACCTCCACCTACCTTCTGAGCATTATTCTCCCCCAGGGTATGCTCCCTTACTATGAATTTCAATCAAGGTGCCCTTTCCTTCCCTGAACAGGGAGGCTAGGTACACAACACAACTCAGGTCAATCGAACAGTCTCATGGAAGAATTTAACCTTGGGTAGATCAACATAAGGCACATCGGATAGTTCCTGGAGAAACTGCTCATCACTTCCTACTACCTAGATCCCTGGAGCTACCTTGCATCCTTTCACCAAGCCTTGATTGTCAGCCTTCTCTTCATTGAACTATTCCATAACTTCCCAATAACATATTGTTGTTGTTGCTGTTGTTGTTGTTGTTGTCATTAAGACCAGAATTAGTCACTGATGTTTTTAACCAATGAACTATAGCTGATCCAATGTTTTGTCTACAAGAGACATATGGGGTGCCTAGAGCATTCAGTTGGAAGAACATGTGATTCTTGATCTCAGGGTTGTGAGTTCGAGACTCATGTTGGGTGTAGAGATCACTTAAAATTAATTTTTTTAAAAGAAAAATGGTATAGATAAAATTCCTAGCATAAAAAATTTCTTGCTTTTATATGACAGTTAAAAATCTTCCAGGCAAGGGGTGCCTGGGTGGCTCAGTAGGTTGGGCATCTGCCTTCAGTTCAGGTCATGATCTCAGGGTCCTGGGTTTGAGCCCCACATTGGGTTCCCTACTAAGCAGAGAGTCTGCTTCTCCCTCTCTCTCTGACCCTCCTCCCTGCTTATGTTCTCTCTTTCTCTCTGTCTCAAAACAAAACAAACAAACAAAAACTTCCAGGCAAGAGACAAATCACAATTGTGAAATGAGCTGTGCACCATAAAACCAATGAAAAGCTTTTAGAGCGTGGACAAAGGAAAAAGGAAAAAGGCATTAAATTTATTCCCTCATTGAACTACAGTCTCACCTACCAAAGTAGGAATTGAGAGTGAAAATAAGTGGAAAGTAGAAAAAGCCTCACCTGCTCCATGGAGGATGGGATCTCACAGTAATATGGCTGCCATTTACCAGGATCCCAGGCACTGGGTTAGTCCTTCATACCCATCACCTCACTGAATTCTCCCAGTGACCCAATTATCATTTACTGTTTGACTATATATACTCTGATTATTCCCACTTCACAGAAAACTGACGTTTAAGATTGTTAAATCACTAAGCTAAAGTCCCAGAAGGAAGAGGGGTAGGATCCCAACACAGGTATAAGGCTCCAGTGCTCTAGGGCAGCAGCACCTGGAGGGCCAGCAAGCTCCAGCTTCCAGGTCCAGCCTCATAGCAGGATCCCTGAGGCCTAAGTCCCTACCCATCAAATTCCTGAGCCAATCTGGAAAGAAGTCAATGGATACTGACAGACTCTGCTTCTCTCCATTCACTCTGGTCCCAAGAGCTTCTTCCACAGTGCTCAGCTGCTGGCTGCCAAGAGTCTCCTGAGTCCCCTCGGCTGCCCCAGAGCACTGGGTCTGGGGGCACCCTAGCCACCCTGATGCCACACCCTCTCAAGTTATGGCACTTGCTAACCCCCACTCTGCCGTGTTAACTTCATTCACAAGAACTAGATTTCTCCCACCCCTATTCTCCTGGAAGTAGTAAAGCCCAATGGTTAAAAGCAATGGCTTTGGAGCCAGACACACCTAGGGTCAAGTCCTGCATCACTACTGACTCCCTGTGTGTAAATTTCTTCATCTTCAGGCTTCCAACTTAAAGTAGGAATGCTAACCCTACCTTTTTAGTAGACTTGTGAGATTAAGACGCACTAACTATAGAAAGCATTCTGGTCCTTTGTAAGAACTTGCTAAATAGTGCTTGTTATTTTCATGGCTTTCATCATTAGCCCCATGCCTCTCAATCCCAATTTTCTAGATTGGGGCTTAGATCTCCTGCCTTCTCTCATCATTTTTTTTCCCCTCTCTCTAGAAATGAATCCCAACCTAGGACGGCTCTCAGTGCACTGGTGGGTCTTCTTCCTTTAGACATATTTTCCAGAAACAAGACTTTAGCCTACCTGAAGTTTTCATTTATAAAAGTTATTTCCAGGTGGAAGTTTGCTGCAATGCTCACCAATTTTCATCTAGAACTTTAGTGTAGGTGATGTTCCACCTCAGAGAACCAGTAAAGGATGGGGCATCCTGAGGTGGGACAAGGTCATGGGCTCTCAAGTCAGCTGGACCTGGACCTGCATGCTCACTGCCTCTCACCTCTGATCTTCAGTTTCTTTAGCTATACAATAGGGAGTCTTGCTTTTAACCTGAAGAAATGTAGTGAGAATTCCATGAGATAATGGAGGGAAAGCCCAGGTTCCCAACACAGAGTGGGCATGGGTGGTATCAGTTTCCTTCCCTCTGGGAAACCATCACCATCTTGAAATATGGCCTTCAGCCTCCCAACAGGGAGTTTCTACCCCTAAGGAAAGAGCAAAGCTCTCCCTGTCCTGTTGACCCTTCTACCTTCTTTTTAGTTACTCCCTCTTTTCTGGAGAAAAAGTTCTCCAAACTTTTTCCATTCTGAAGTTAGGAAGGGCAGGGAGCAAACAAGGCAGAGAGTCTCTCCCTGGAGTTTAGTCAGTTCCACTGAAGTGGCCCTGCTCAGATGTCATTTGGTCAGGAGCCAGATTTGCTACTTAGAAAAACACATCCGTTCTGGACACCACTACCGAAAAGGAAAACTCTTAGAAATGTCAAAAGCAGTAGTTAAGATGATTAAAAGAGTTCAAGAATAGGACCCTTGGATTAAGGAAGTGAAGGCAGGATGGGAAGGTTAGGCTGCTAAGAAACAGTTTTCAAAGAAACAGAGCCAAATAAAATTTTTTAAAAATATGCTAGTGAGTCTACGCTATAGATGGAGGGCCAAGTGAGGGACAGTGAAAAGGTCTTGGCAGATCCATTGAGACAAAGGCTAGAAGTCATGAGACCTCTTTAAGAAAAAGAATACAGGGGCACCTGGGTGGCTCAGTGGGTTAAAGCCTCTGCTTTCGGCTCAGGTCATGATCCCAGGGTCCTGGGATCGAGCCCTGCATCGGGCTCTCTGCTCCTCGGAGAGCCTGCTTGCTCCTCTCTCTCCCTGCCTGCCTCTCTTGCCTACTTATAATCTCTGTCAAATAAATAAATAAAATCCTTAAAAAAAAGAATACAAAACTATTAATACAAAACTACCTGGGCCCTTCCTGGGCTTTGGAAGGGTTCTGAACAGTTGAGGTGCCCTTGAAACTTAAGCTCTGGTGATTCCACAGTATATTCACCACTAATCAAACAAACAGATGGCTACCAGAGGGGAGGTGGGTGGAGGGATGGATGAAATAAGTGACGGGGACTAAGAGGACACTTATCATGATGAGCACTGAGTAACGTATAGAGTTGTTGAATCACTACGTCGTACATGTGTAACAACACTGTATGAACTATACTGCAATTAAATTTTTTAAAACTGCCTCTCCTCAAGGTTGTGACAAGTGAGCTGGTAACAGGTGTGGGAAATGGACACAAAGCTCTACTGTTCTGCAGACTTGGCCTGGAAATGCCCTCCCTCCCTTCTTCCCCAAACTAATGCTTTCTTAGCTTGCCGATTGCAATGCAAGCCTGCTCTCTTCTCAACATCCTTCTAGACACAGCCCCTCCTGTGACAGGGTGTTGGTGCCCCACACTCATGGTACACCTGTCACACGCTGTGCTTGTTTGTGCCCCTCGTGTATGAGTTATCCATTGCTGCATAACACATTTCCCCCAAATGTACTGGTTTAAAACCACATGCATTCCTCATCTCACAGTTTCTGTGGATCAAGCAGTTGGGCATGGTTTAGCTGAGTCCTCGGTCATCTTGAGGCTCAACTAGAAAAGATGTTTCCTAGCCCACAGGACTGTTGGCAGGATTCGGTTCCTCACAGGCTGCTGGACTGAGGCCTCATTTCCTCAAGAGCTGCTGTCCAGAGGCCTCCCTTGGTTCCTTGCCACATAGTCCTCTCCGTCAAGCAAGTCCAGCAGCTGGCTTCGTCAGAGCGAGCTCATGAGAAGGCTAAGAGAGCGTGCTGGCACTCTCTGTGGACATCACAGTCCTTCTTAACCTAATCACAGAAGTGACATTCATTACTTTTGTCACATTTCATCCACTAGAAGCAGCTCACTGGGTCCAGCCCATACCCGCAGGCAGGAAATTATACAAGGCACGAACACCAGGAGGTGGGGAACATTTGGAACCCTGTGAGAAGCTGCCTACCACAATTGTCACTCCTTCCACTCCATCTTGTCATGCCTGTTGTCCTGTCTGTCTCTGCCATTCCATCTTCAGCTCCTTGAAGACAGGGACCTTATTTGACTCACCATTTCATGCCACTTGGTGCCTAACACAGTCTCTTGGGCTTCTTACGTGAATGGATAATGAATAAGTGAGTGGCTGGTTATTCATAGTAGCAGAAACAGAACCAAAGGCAAGTGTATCATTTTACTTAAGAGAGAATGTTATTTATTACCTTTTGATCTAGTCATTTCATTTCTAAGAAGTTAAGGAAATAATCAGGAATGTAATTACAAGGATAAGTTCAGAAGTTTACAAGTTAGTTTCAAGGATGTTCTCTGGAATTGTTTATAAGAGCAAACCTCCCCCTCAAAAACAAACAAACAAACAAACAAACAAAAAGAAACAAAACAAAACAAAAAACCCACAAACTACCTAACTGTCCAATTATTAAAAAAAAAAAAACTTCGTAAAGGCATTATGCTACAGTCAAGTCATACAATGGACATTCTTCAGTCATTAAAATGAAAAGTGTTAAGTAATAATACATGTCAGGGAATGATGCTTACAATATTACACATTATTTTAATGTTGTACAATACTGCACATCATTTATTGTACATCTGGAAAGCAGGTTGTTGCAAAGAAGTGTATGTATTTTATACCTTTATGAAGTAAATATGCACATAGAAAAGTCTGGAAGGATTTACTCCGTTTCAAATGACCATGAACTTATGAAGATAAACCAGTTTTAAACTGCTTCAACAAACAGGTGGTTTTGGTTTTGGTTTTTCCCTTGTGACAGAAGGTCTGGAGGTAGGCAGCCTCTGGCGTTGTTCTCTCAGGCTCCATCTCACTGTAGTTCTGACATTTCCCTTCATGCTTGCCCTGCCCCGGCAGTCATAAGATGGCTGCCCAGCTCCAGGCGGCACACCCACATTCAAAGCAGGAAGAACAAGTAAGGGGAGGCACCAGTCGTGGCTAACTCTTTACTAGGAAACCAAGAGCTTTCCCAGAAGTCCCCCACTAGATTTCTGTAACCCTTTCATTGGTTGAGTCACATGGACACTCCCAGCTTGGGAAGCTGGGGACACTAGAAACAGCAACTTCATGATTAGCTTAGAAAATCATGATCCCCAAGTTACACTATCACCCAAACAAACTTGGAGGTAGGTCTGTTAGCAAAAGAGGGAGAAAGGATACTAGGTAGGTAACCAGCCCCCTTTAGACAGGACATGGTCTTGCCTGCCTTTGTCCCAGTCCCAGTCACCTTACTCCTAGTCTCCCACCCATCCGGGAGTTCAGTTCAGTTCATCATCTGCTCTTCCCTGAAGGCACTGGAGCTTTCAACACTGGAATATAAGACTCAGGGTTAGAAAATGTGAAAAAAAAATTGCTAGTCGTCCACCATTATCCATGATTTCCTTCTTGTAGTAACAAAGTAACCCTCACCCCAAGATGTTGCCGGACAAGATCCAGCTAATCTCTGGGAATCCCACTAGCAGAAACTTCCAGATTCTCTAGGACAAAATCATCCGGAGGGCTTGTTAAAACACAGACTACTGGGGCACCTGGTTGACTCAGTTGGAAGAGTTTGCAGCTCTGGATTTTGGGGTCATAAGCCTACACATTAGGTGTAGAGATTACAAAAAAAAAATCAATACACTTAGAAAAAAAACAAAACAAAACAATACAGATGATCACCGGGGCCTACCAGAGAATTTCTAATTCAGTAGGTGTGGTATAGGGCCCGGGGAACTTGTATTTCTGACACGTTCCCAGAAGCTGATGCTGTTGGTCCAGGGTCCACATATGAGAACCAGTGCTTTAGAGTAAACACATCAAATGACTCACCTCCAACTACCTTTCATCCCCACATGTCTCCCTCCACTCAAGCTTCCAAAACCCTGAGAAAGTCTAGTTGATGCAGAATTGAGTCACATCTGTGGTCAGGGAGGTAGAGGCCTGTGATTGGCAGCCCTGCGAGCATCACGTGGGGTGGATGGAAGTTCCCCAAAGGAAAGAACGGTGGACACACAAAAACAGATGTCCTCAAAGTGGTAATTGGCCAAGCTGAATGCACAACTCCATCTGGAGTGAGATTTGCTGCAGCCGCTTCTCCTCTTGAGGCAGAAAGTTCCAGAAGAGAGAATTAAATAATAACGATAATAATAATAATAATAATAGGAGGGAGAAGGTGGACTCCTGTGGACCATTATTTTTATTCAAACCTCATTCTATTTTCCTACCAACAGAGGAGACTCCTAAAAAATAAAATAAAATAAGGTAAAATAAAATAAAATAAAATAAAAAGAGGAGACTCCTGCCTCTGAGAGGCCAGTGATCAATTTTCCCCCTGCCTTGGTGACTTCTTGGATCCCTGAGGAGGCTTCAGACTTTACAGTGAGGCCCGTTTTTGACCAATTAGGGCACCAACCAAGACAACTCATCATCATGCATGCTGTAGTTTTTCTCAGGCCCAGAGGGACTGACACTAAAGATAGTTCCTAAAAAGCCTGAGCATCTCATTTTTGCATCATATTTTATATGTTTATAATGAATTTTCTCCTTCAGGAAACCTTTGTAAAAGGAAAAAAAAATCTGTTAACTTAAGTAACCAAGCCTATAGTTGTATAGTCTGGATTGTCATCTATCAAATTTCCTTTAAAATGAGGCCCACCTGACCTCCTAAACCAAGATGATGATTTAACAGAGCAACCTAAAATGTGTTAAAAACATCACAATAATATTTAGAGAGCACTCAACAGAATATGCCATATTAATAGGATAAAGGTCAAAAATATGATTGTCTCAAATCAGGCTTATTCTGTTTTATTACTCTTTGCTTTATTGCATTTCTCGAATAAATTGCAGGATTGTGGCAACCTCATGTCAAGCAATTCTGTCAACACTGTTTTTTTCCAACAGCATTTGCTCATTCATGTCTCTGTGTCACATTCTGGTAATTCTCTCAATAGTTCAAACTTTGTTCTTTTTTATTGTATTTGTGACATAAATTATGACTTACTGAAAACTCAGATGGTTAGCGTCTTTTAACAACAAAATATTTTTTTGATTGAGGTCTGTACTTTTTTTAGACATAACGCTATTGCACACGTAATAGGTTACAGTATAGCGTGAACACAACCGTAACGCCCCGGGAAACCCCAAAATTCATTTGACTCACTTTATTGCGATATTTGCTTTATTGCAATGGTCTGGAACCAAAGCCACAGTATCTCCAAGGTATGCCTGTAGGTGCATAAAAAGGTTTTGACAGACTCCAACCCCCTTTCATGATAAAAGCCCTCAACAAAGTAAGAGTAGAAAGGAACCTTCTAGAAGGGAACACTCATGAAGGGACATCTACAGAAAACCCACAGCTAACATCATACTTAATAGTCAAAGACTAAGTGTTTGCCCTTAAGATCAGTTGTAAAGTGGCTGCTAGGAGCGGGGGGAGGAAGAAATAGGAAGTGACTACTAAGGGTACCAACTTTCTTTTGGGGATGATGAAAATGTTCCAAAATTAGACAGCAGCAATGGTTGCACAAGCTTGTGAGTGAATATCCTAAAAACCATTGAGTTGTGTGCTTTAAAATGATAAGTTTTGTGATATGTGAATTATTTCTCAAATAAAATTGTTATTAGCAATATGTATTCACACAGGGGCAACTAGTTACAGTAGCTAGAAGTTGGCGGCGGGGTTGGGGGGGGATTCCCACAGTCCCTAGAAGTTTGTTAGAGACAGGAGAATTATGTCTTATAACATTCTCTTGAGCTTCCCCAAAACAGGTGGGAAAGGGACCCCAACATAAGAATTTGATTTTGTTAGGGGGGAAAAACCCTGTAATATTTTTAAAAAGATTTTATTTATTTATTTGACAGAGGCGGGGAGAGAGAGAGAGTGTGTGCACAAGCAGGAGGAGCAGCAGAGGGAGAGGGGGAAGCAGGCTCTCCGCTGAGCAAGGAGCCCAATGTGGGGCTCGATCCCAGGACCCTGGGATCATGACCCGAGGAAAAGGCAGTGGCTTAGCCAACTGAGCCACCCAGGCACCCCCAAATCCTGTAATTTTTCAAGTGTACTTGGTCCTTTGTTTGAAGGGCATGTTAATGAGTCTTCAGTGGGCCAGCTTCAGCTTGACCTTTAGCTTGGGGTCTGGTCCAGAGAAGAAAACCCTTTGTGTTATGGAGTGTGAGAGGTTTCAGAGTAGACTGCTGGGAACTGGAATGGTGCCAGGGAGAGGCTGGAGGAGATAGGAGTGAGCGGATTCTCAAAGAGGGATACAGCCAGAAAGAAATTCCTCTTGGCAGTAATGGCCCATGAAATTTTAGAACAGTGATGTCTTCTAGATCATTTCAAGTTGGTGCCCATACGATGGTGGACTTGTCCTGTTTCACCCAAACCTCAGTGGAATCTGCTGAGTGCTAGTGACACTCAGATGCCTGGGAGACTTGGGAATGTGTCCAGAAGTGTCTGAGAGGGGCTGTGAGAAAAAAAATAGCACCAGAGGAACAAGAGTAACTGGGAGAAACACTGTTCCTTGGGCCACCCAGAGGTCGTCGCCCCACAGCCATGCTATCCCTTGCCAAGGTCACAGGAATTTGGGGAAGACGGCTGGAGACCAACTGAAGGTGGCTCAGTCAGTGGAGCATGTCACTCTTTTTGTTTTGTTTTGTTTTTTAAGATTTTAGTTATTTATTTGAGAGACAGAGAGAAAGAGAGAGCACTTAAGCAAGGGGAGGGACAGAAGAAGTGCGACAAGCAGACTCTGCTGAGCGGGGAGCCCAATGCAAGGCTTGATCCCAGGACCCTGAGACTGTGACCTGAGCCGAAGTCAGACACATAATGGCTGAGCCACTCAGGCGCCCGAGGAGCATGGCAGTTGATCTTGGGTCATGTATTTGAGCCCCACGTTGTGGGCGAGAGTTTGTTTGTTTTTAAAAAGTCACAGAGCTAGGACATGACAGACCCTGGATTTAAATCTATGTCTTTTCAGTTCCATGCACTTATGGGACACCTGGGTGACTCGGTCAGTTGGGCATCTGCCTTTGGCTTGGTGGTGATCCTGGGGTCTTGAGATTGAGCCCCATGTTAGGCTCCCTGCTCCATGGGGAGCTTGCTTCTCCCTCTCCCTCCCCCTCTACCTGCTGCTCCCCCTGCTTGTGCTTTCTGTCTCTCTGTCAAATAAATAAATAAAATCTTAAAAAAACAAAAAACAAAAAAACAAAGTCCAGGCACTTAGCACTGAAAGGAAAGATGCCCGGCAGACACCATGGCAGAGCACTTAGCCCAACCTGGGAGCATGAATCAGGGAAGCCTTTCTGGAGGAGGAGTTAACTGTACTGAGCCTTGAAGGACTACAGATGTGTGCCCAAAGAGTAAAGGAGAGAGGCAAGAAAAGAGATTGTCTGGATAGGCAGGGGAGGTCCCAAAGGCCAGAGTTTCAGCTTTGGACCATCACTGTCTCCATGGGGTGGAGGCTTCCTCTTCCTGCCTCCTCCCAGCTCTGCCCCGTGCCATTGCACCACGACAAGCCATCATCTTTCTGAGACGGAGTTATTCCCATGGGGGTTTCCAGAAGCATTCTCACAGTGGTTGAGGCAGTAGCCTGCATTCTGCAACTACTCTCTATACGCCTATTGGTTCTTCACTTCCCTCTTTGGGATGGGGGGATCTGTAAAATTATAGTTGGCAAGTTGACTGTGGTGTTGGATGTTCGAATCCATGACTGTACTAGAAACCACAGAACTGTACACTTGAAGCAGGTGAAATGGACAGTATGTGAATTAGATCTCAACAAAGCTATCTTTTTTTTAATTTATTTTTATTTATTTATTTATTTGTCAGAGAGAGAGAGAGCGAGAGAGCGAGCACAGGCAGACAGAGTGGCAGGCAGAGGCAGAGGGAGAAGTAAGCTCCCTGCCCAGCAAGGAGCCCGATGTGGGACTCGATCCCAGGACGCTGGGATCATGACCTGAGCCGAAGGCAGCCGCCTAACCAACTGAGCCACTCAGGCGTCCCAACAAAGCTATCTTTTAAAAACTTGTAGGAGGCTAGGTGATGGAGCAAGTTGCTGAATGACGGCCATCAAGGTTTTGCTAGTTTGTAGCCAGGTGACCCTGGTACTTTGTTCTACTTTCTCTCTCTGAGCCTCATTTTCCTTGATGTATGAAGGGAATTATATCCTTATCTTGCTTACATAATTAAGGAAGAGGTGCAGCATGGTGTTGGAATGTTTGGTCAGAATTCTGGCTCTGTCACCACGATCTTTCTGTGCCTCTGCTTCCCCATCTGTTCAGTGAGGATAAGAGGACCTGGTTCATAACATTATTGGGAAGATTGGATGGATACCTAGCCAGTTCTTGGAACTGTGCCTGGCACATTGTTCAATAGTTCAATAAAAATAGTAGTTTATTGATTATATCCATTTCATATCCTGGATTCTATTTGGGATCTTCTCTATGAGGTTAAACTGCCCACCCAAACCTAGTACTGGACTCCCTGAGAACTGAGGATTCCCCACACCTGAGTCCTGCTCGACAATTTTTTGGGCTGGTCAGCCAGCCCAGGCTCCTCTTCTCTGAAAATGCCTTTTCCATACATGTGGGCTTCCCAGCCAAGACCAAATGGACAGGGGCAAACCCTTAACCTGAACCGAAACATCTTCTTTTTCCTGGACATTTGGAATTAGGACCCTGGTATGTGTTAGCAGGTGGTGCTGGAGCTGAGAGGTGACATAGTTTCAGGTTAGGACAGCCATTTTGTGCCACATGAATGGGTGTGCCAAGAAGACAGGAAGGAGCCAAGGGATAGACCACAAAGAATGATAAGAAATCGTTAGCCTCAGAGGCAGGAGAGAGTGGTTCTGCCTTGAACCCTGGTGCATTTCCATTCTGTCATTTAACAAATTTATTGAGCATCTACTATGTTCCATGCCACGGATATGGCCGTGAACAAGAGGGACATGTTCCTGCTCTCGGGTATGATGGAGAACCACTGAAAAGTTTTGAGCAGAGAAACACAATATCACTACATCTTTAAAAGACTGGGGTGCCTAGGTGGCTCGGTCAGTTGGGCATCCAACTCTTGGTGTTGGCTCAGCTCATGATCTCATGGGTCATGGGATCAGGCCCCACATCTGGCTCCAAGCTAGGTGGGGAGTCTGCTTGAAAATTCTCTCCCTCTCCTCCTGCCCCCCCCCCCATGCTCACTCATGCTCTCTCTCAAATAAATAAATAAATCTTCTTAAAAAAGATTATTTATTTTAAAGAGAGCACGCGCATGCAAGCAAGAGTGTGCCAGCATGGGGAGGGGGAAGGAAGAGGGAGAGAGAATCTCAAGCTGACTCCACACTGAATGTGGCCCCATGCAGGGCTGGATCTTACGTCCCTGAGATCATAACCTCAGCCAAAATAACGAGTTGAGTATCCAACCCCCTGAGCCACCCAGGCACCCCAAAAAATAAGTCTTTAAAAAAATCACTCTGGCTGCTGTATGACGAATGGGTTGGTGGAGAGCCAGGGGAAAATCAGAGAAAATGTCACAAGGATCCAGCCAAGAGATGGTGATGGCTCAGAGGAGGGCAGTGCAGAGGGAGTGGTGAGCGAGTGTGGAGTCTGGGTCTATTTTGAAGTTTCTAGTTCCTGGTTCTAGTTCCTCATGAGACCTGTCTACTTCCTGTCTGTGAGCTCATCCAGATATCCCCCCCCCCTTTCCCCTCTCCAGTGTGTTTTTCTTGCTTAGGCTTGTGTGCGCGATGGTTTCTTCTATTTGCAGCGTATCAATCCCTAAGTCACCTTGGCTCTTCAAGCTGGTTTAATTCACCGCTAGCTAGGACACGACCGGTTTCATTTTCCCTGCCTTAAGGAAAGTGTTTTCTCTTATGAGTCACACATATAGGAATTAACAGCCTTCCAAGGAAAACTTTTCTTCTGGAGAAATTTCAAAGGAAACAGTCAAAGAAGATTTATTTCCTGATATGGGAAAAATACTTATGATATATGGTATCCTGCCTCCTGTTATGCCTACAACATCAGATAAGGGGAACAGAAAATAGTAATGCTTGCCAAAATGTTTGGCTAGTGTGTGCCAGGCCTTGTCCTATAAGCTTTGTATACATTTTTTTAAAGTTCTATTTATTTATTTGAGAGAGAACACATTCACAAGCACAGGCATGCATGCACAGGGGGAGGGGAAGAGGGAGAGGGAGAGCAGACTCCCTACTGAACGCAGAGCCAGATAAAGGGCTCCATCTCATGACCCTGAGATCATGAACTGAGCAGAAATCAAGAGTCGGAGGCTTAACCGACTGAGCCACCCAAGTGCCCCAAAGCTTTGTATATTTTAACTCATGTAAGCTTCAAGGCAACCCCCTATGAGGGAAGCTATCATTGTTCTTATTTCACAGCTCATTTCATTGCCCTATTTTACAGATGAGAAAACGGAGGCACAGAAAGGTTCAATAAGTGTCTAAGAGCATGAAACCTAAGTGGTAAGTCAGTGACTCAACCTAGGCATTTGTGTTTCATACTCTTAGCCAGTGTTTCTCAACTAGTTCTGATGGCATTTTTAGTGGGGTGACCCTTGTTGTACAGAACTGTCCACCTAACTCACTGTGGTTCATTTAGTGTCCCTGGCTTTACAGACATTCACTCGGTTTGATCCTCCCTACAATGCTATGAGTTAGGTGTTATTATTTTCATCCCCATTTTACAGAAGAGGAAATAGAGACCCAGGGAGATTAAGTAGCTTGCCCTAGTTACCCGGTTCATAACATGACCGGGGCACCACTAGTGTTTAAACCCAGGCAGTCTGGCTTCAGCTCTTGCTTTTAACCCTTCCATCACCCTGCCTCACTAAGAGTTAGGAGACTAGATGAAGGCATGGAGTGCCCAGACCAGATTGCACCTTTAAGTAGAGTCCTTTCAGAGTGGGCTTAAGAGCTCAAAGGAGTGACTCCAGGCTGGAAAGGCAAAGACTGGCAGGAGCCAATGACCTTTTCTTCATGTAGGAGTAACCAGCTGGTAAAGGGGGAGGGAGACATGGTTAGAAAAAGTTGAACGTGCAAAGCCCATAGGCCAGGAACTGGGGATCATCAAGAAGTGGGAGTCAGGAATCCACAGCAGAATGAAGCCAAAGAAACATCCAGAACACTCACCTGCTGGCTGGGTGTCCCATCTTCCCCAGCTTGTTTGTTCTCCATCTCCTTCTCCTGCAGCTGTTTCTTCCCCAAAAGGTATTACGTCGCCTGGTGGTGGGGGGGGCATCCTGGGCACTTCTTTGTCTGAAACTCTGCCCTTTTATGCCCCAAGATATGCCCACACATGGCTAAGGCAGGGCTCATTGGCCCCACTTTGGGCAAAGCCATTGGTAGCTGACACCAAATCAAACCTGTGACTCTATAATTTCACTCTGAAAATAATCCCGCAAAAGCCAAAGGCCGAAAGCCTGGAGAGATAATGGTAGCTGCCTTCCCAGACCTTGCACTTTGAAGCCGCAGAGTTTAAAAGGTGGGAGTGGGTCACCGCCCAGGATACTGCCCCACTTGGAATTCAGCCTCCTGTTCTTCAGTTGCAGTTCGGCTGGCCCCGTAACTTTGTCTTCATTTTTCCACCCCATTTCAGCCCTTTGAAGTTGGAGGGGATTTGGACACAGACTCTCTGCTTTGATTCCTCTTACTCCTGCCTACTTCAGAAGGAGCCCCCATCCCTGCTGAGATCATTAGGACCTGTGCTAATAGGAGAAACCCACCCAAACCAGTAAGAGGGAAGAATTCACGATGAGAACCCAGGGGTCCTAGAAAACCCAAGGCAATAATTGCAGCCATGTAATAGGATGTGGAAATGGGGCCTGTCCCTGCCTCATAGATGCTGGAATATAAATACCATGTCCCAAAGTGAATGTGAAGTCATCACCTAGGTAGGGGTTACAAAAGCAAAGGGTAGAACCTGTTTTACCACTTTTGGACCTCGGGGCCGGATCTGTGATACTAAAAGGTGGGCAGAGTGTAGAAAGAGGAGAAATTGATGGAGAGAGCTTTGTCCGTCCTGTTGTTCCCACCATCTTATCCCCCGCCCGCAGAATGGCAAGGGAGAGAGAGAGGGGGGCATAATACACACTATTTCCAGCCCAGGGAGGCTGTTCTCCAATGATCCGGGAGCCTCTCCACACTGTGCCCCGGGGAGCCAACTTCTCCCTAATCAATCCTGAAGGCGAGAGAGGGCTCATGAACTACTTTGACAACTCCTACAAGCACTTCAAGTCCTAGATACTGTTTTAGGTGCTTTACATGTGTTAACCCATTTAATCCTCCCAAGAACCTTACGCGGTAAGTGCCATATACTGAAGCCTGTCGCTTTCCATCACCAATATGTTGTAAATATTTTCCCGCAGAAAATATTCTTTACCATGTCAATAAATATCCATGTGGATTTAATGGCTGCAGTCTTCCTTTGTAAAGCTGCAAAGCATCATGGTTAAGCACATGGACTCTGCAGTCAGATTGCCTGGTTCAAATCCCACCTCTACCAATTACATATGGTTCGGCACCATTTTTATAAAGGAAATGAATACATGTAACATGAGGTTGTCAACCTGCATGACCCCCACATCTCCAACCCACTGGGGTCACCTTTTCCTCCATTTATATTTCTTAAACACCCAACATCTTCCAGAAACCAGAGATATATCAGAGAATGAGACAGATGTAGGGCTTGCTTTCATGGAGTTTATATTCTAGTACGGGAGACAGACATTAACCAATAAAAATGCCAAAGAAGACAAATGTGAAATAATGCAAATGATAAATTCAATGCAGACAAAAAAAAGCCAGGGGCTGCTGAGATGGGGAAAACAGTCTTTCTTGGGAAGTTACATAAAATTGGCTTGAACTCCAAGAGCCTGGAGAGTGGGATATTCAGAGCCCCTCCCTGTATGTCTAGGGATGCACGTGATTGTGGGTGGAGGACAGTGAAACTTCACCTTCTGGTCTCCCCTGGCTCCTCTTCACTTCTCTTGCATTCTTAGCTTCCTGCATTCTACAGGTTCGGGGGATGAACAAGCAGGACATTGAGAACCATGATGCTGCCTGGTCTTGGCTTACTTCCTCCTCCCTCTAAGAAGTGTTTGTTTGTTTGTTTGTTTGTTTTAGAGAGAGCGAGAGAGCATGTGTGTGCGGGGAGGGGGGAGGAGTAGAGGGAGAGATAGAATTTTAAGCAGCCCAATGCTCAGCATAGACCCAGCCATAAGGGTCAATCTCCAACCCTGAGATTAGGACCTGAGCTGAAATCAAGAGTCTGACACTTAACCGACTGAGCCACCCAGGTGCCCCCCTCCCCCACCAAGACATGTTTTACCAACCAAGTTCTTGCTGGTCTTGGCAGGCCCATGAAGTGGCTCCCTTTCAAAGGTAGGGCCTTTTGAGATGGCCTCATCCCAACCTCCCTTCCATTTTACAGATGAAGAAGCTGAGTCTGGTCACCTTTAATAATTTCGTAGAGAAATTTAAGTTTCTTCCGAATCAGAAAATTATCATGATAAAATGCGTGTTCAAAGGGACATAGAGGGGCACCTGGGTGGCTCAATCAGTTGAGCATCTGCCTTCAGCTCAGGTCGTGATCCTGGATCCCTGGGATTGAGCCTGGCATAGGGCTACTTGCTCAGCGAGGAACCTGCTTCTTCCTCTCCCTCTGCCCCTCCCCTCCCCACTCTTGTTCTCTCTCTCAAATAAATAAATAAAACCTTTTTTTGAAAAAGGGACATAGGAATTGATCTGAAGTTTCATCAAAAACTGTTAAATCATCATCATCATTTGGGGCCTTTGCCCATTTCAGACCTACAACTGAAGCCGAGGGAACTGAACAAGATATATAGAAATGGATGTTTCAGAAAAGAGAAGTAGCAGCAGTTGACAGGAAGAAGAACATCCTCAATTTTCAAGATATTTACCAACCGTGCATATGTTTTTTTCTAAGTTCCTTCTTCAAAGAAAAAGTAGCCCTCCCTAATTCTAATAAATTTTTACATATTGACACACCCTATTCACCTTTGTTGTCAAAGGGACACAAACTAAATTAGGGGCGCCTCGGTGGCTCAGTCGTTAAGTGGCTGCCTTCAGCTCAGGTTATGATCCCAGGGTCCTGGGATCGAGTCCCGGCACTGGGCTTCCTGCTCGGCAGGAAGCCTGCTTCCCCCTCTCCCACTCCCCCTGCTTGTGTTTCCTCTCTTGCTTTGTCTCTCTCTGTGAAATAAATAAATAAAATCTTTAAAAAAAAAACTAATTATGAGAAATCTCATATAAAACTTTAAAAAATTAAAATGGTCAGTGCTGGTGAAGACACTAAAAAAAAACAGTACTTACACAGTTTGCTGGTGACATTGTAACTGGAAGAACCCTTTTGAAAGCAATTTGCCGATGTATTTTAGGAGACAGTAATTATTCTCCTGGGATTTTCTCCTAATTAAATCAAATAAAGAGGAAATCAAGTAGCAAAAACTTGGAAATGACCTATATGTCAAAGATGTTTTGAGTGCTGACTTTGTGGCAAGTCGCATGTTGTACACTTGACACATATCTCATTTAATCCTTAAAATGCTTCTAGGCAGCACAAGCTAATTTATCCCTCATATAGCAGGTGGGAAAAACTGAGGGTACAGGAAGTACTGTAGTTTGCCAATGGCTCAACAGAGTTAAAGCTAGGATTTCAACCCAGGCACTCTGTTTCCCAGGTCACATGCTCCACCACTGTTTTGCTGTCTCTGCCCAATCTGACATCAGGGACCTGTTGCTCCAGTGCAGTTTCCTGTTTCCAGGCCCAACCCCCAGCACGATGCTGATATCTTGATCTGATAATAAGTTTATGAAAAGCTTCAGGCAAGGGATGACTTTAGTCATTAGAGAGTAATGATGATCCAGAACTCTTTTCCCTTCTGCAGTGGTATGTGGAAGAGGGCCAGTGGACAGCCATTTCTCAAGCCTCCAGAACATGCTAAGGGTTATGGATAGGCCATTTCATGAAATCCTCCCAACTCCAAGTAGGGGATCATTAGCCTCCTGGACAGGTGTGCAAATTGAGACTCAGAAAGAAGAGGTGACCAGCTCAAAGTCATACAAGTTAGTGAAAATGATCCCAGAATCCTAGCCCAGAGGGTCTGATTCTAGAACCCACACTCCCTCCCCAGGTTGTCTCTTTGATAAAGACCCAAAATAGAATGACAGCAGTCAGCTCAGGCATGGGGAATGTTGAGCTGGGGGACATAGGGAGGATGTTGGCAAGATGGGTCTAGGGGTGACCCAGCTCTGGTGACACATCCTGGATAGAAAGTCAGGCAGTCCCAAGTTTGGGATCCAAGAGAAGGTGGGGAACTTGATGTGGCCTGGGCAGATGCTTGACTAGTGGAGCTAAGAAGAAGGCAATATGGAAAGTCTGAAGCTATGTTCATGAGCAGCTGGAGAACTAGGTAGGGAAACTGATGCAGAATCCCAGCCCAGGACTGGGCCAACATGGCAACATCTCGGGGCTAGAGATTTATGGGTCCTCAGAATCATCTGCCCTCAGAATCATCTGCCAATACTATTCCATGCCTACAACAGTTTTCCTCACAGGAGAGAAGGGGCAGGGGAGATAATGACAGCAGCTACCTCCTCTCTTGCAGATCACCCTCCTGCTTGTCCAGATGAAAACAGATGCAGGAAACAAAACTGGCTCTAGAACTTCCCACCCCACTTACCCATACCTCCTGCTGGGCTTGGCCCAGGGGCTGGGCTGGGCGGGCTTAGAAAAGGGGCCTCAAAGGAAAGAGCTAGAAGGCTGAGGAAGCCAGCCCAGAGGAAGAAAACCTCCCCATCATGGACTTGTTCTCCACCCTAGAATATTATCACATGAACCAAGAATTTCCTGTCCACATCTCCAAGCCGCTTGCCTCTGAACTCCTAAGCCAGTGGCATGCCTTTCCCCTTTCCTTTGTAGCTCCCAAGGACCAGGAAAGGGATTGTGCCAGCAGGGGACAAATGATGAAGGGTGGGTTCAGCTCTCTGCCTCCTCCCCTCAAGGGCTGCTGTGCTCTATGCCACTTCCCTAGCAATGAGAAGATCTAGAGTGCATCCAGACATGAAGTCTTCCCGAGCGAAGGAAGCATGGATTCCACCTCAGGATCACGGATTCACTCCTCTGAGTGCAGAATGAAGGATCGAGATGTGTGGTTGCAAGTACTTTGTCAGAGCAGGTCAGACTGACCTTGGAAAGGGGCCAAACCAAGCTGCAAGCAAGACCGCCCACACCAGGAGCACCATCTCCCACCCTTGGCCCCCAGTGCCAAGGTGAGTGAGTGAACATGGTTGAAGTCTGAGGCAGGAAGGACAGGAACCATGCAGACAGAGTACCTACCTACAGTGTGCCAAGAGTTTTGCTCATCTCATTGAACCTTCCCTACCACTCGAAGTACTCTAATTCTCAACTTTCCCTATTGCACAGGTGAAAAGATGTTCATTCAGCTTCTTTGCATTGGAATCAACAATCCACTGAAGTGAGATTTTCCTGAAAAGGTGGGGAATTAAGTTTAAGGATCAAAGGATGTGACCTGAAATCCATGGACATGAATAATGGTAAGTAGTGCTCACTTAGTGCTCACCCTGTAGTAGACATTGTTCTATGACCTTTGATCTAGTCATTACGGCAGCACCATAAAGTAGGTCCTACTACCATTCCCACTTTACAGATGAGAACCGGGGCACAGAGAAGTTCAATACCTTAGTTAGGGTCACATGGCTAGTAAGTGATAAAGCCAGAATCTCAACCAAAGTAGTTTGAAACAAGAGACTATGCCCTAAACCATCACACCAATGGTTACCTAGCTACCTACCTAGCTGTCTGACAGGTGGCTAGGCCTAAGAAATAATCTGGAATGAGGGCTTTATTCCTCTCTCCTGCCATAGACCAGCTCTCTCTAGTAGGAAATGGCCATAGTGACCCCCTGAGTTCCTATCTCCTCCATTTAAGAGGTCAAGCAGGCTAAAAGTGGAATTCCAAATTCCTGGAGAAGAGACTCAGATTGGCCCATTTTGGGGTCAGATTTGATAGGATCTGTCCTGGATCAGTTGAGATAGGGGCGAGGGAGGGGTCCAGGGTCACCTAATACTAGAAGCTTGATCACACTACACGTGTGAAGATGTGAGGGACAATTACTAGAAAATAGAAAGATTGCACTGAGAAATGACCCCCAAAGATTTCTGCTATAGGAAACCGGGGCTTGGGAAGACTGGGGAATTTACCCAAGTTTACCAACAGTAAATGATAAAGCCCAGATTCTAACCCAGATTGGTATGTGTCCAATCTAAGTCCTTTCCTCCATAGCATACATGTTCCTCACAAAAGTAAAAAGCCTTGGTGAGATGTGTAAGGTAAGTTCACAGTGGAATTTTCATTCAACCACCTGATATGTAATAGGTGCTGTTCTAGGCAGCGGGATTCTATGGTGAAAAAAAACAGACAAAAATCCCTGCTCTCACCAGTCTGACACTCTGGGGATACCATTGAATGGGAACAGAGTCCCATCCCACAGAAAAGCATTTTTGCCTGGGGCGCCAGATGGTGTGGACTGTGAAAAGAACTTGGAATTCAGTATCTGCCATGGACGCTGGCTCCTTGTAGTGGCACACACCATTCCCTCGGTGGATTGCAAAAATGGTACCAATTCTTCACCTTTCCCTCTACTCACGCCCTTTGCCATGGCTGCCTCACTCCGACGCTCACCTTAGTCATGTGACTTGTTTTGGCCAATAGAGTGTCGGCAAATGTGATACAAGCTGGGGCTTAGAAAGCGCTTGTGTGATAAGGTTTGCCCCTCTTGTGCCTCTGCCATTATCCATGAAAACATGCCTACAGGAGGAGCAGAGCCAGAGGTCCTTGTCTTCCCAACCAAGATCAGACTAGATCAGCCAGCCGCTAACAAACCTCCAGACACGTGGACAAGTCCAACCGAGAGCATCAGAGCTGCCCAGCTGACAACCAGATATATGAGCTTATTGCTAAAAGCTTCTGAAGCACGTGATTGTCTACTATGGGCCGTCTTTGCGATGATGGATACCTGGTATACTGCTGTCCCTCCAATGCATTAATTTCCTTTGTGGTCTTGATGGAAAATAACTCCAAATGACCCATTTCACTAAAAGAGCCATATGTTTCTTCTTGCCCTGGAGGACAGGGCCAAAATGGAAACTAATGTCATCAAACACCTTCTCTTGAGCATTTTGAGTTTTGAGACAGTGTGGCCAAGCTAGGAGATCTTGTTGGAGGTCATTCATGGTGCTGGTAGAAGCATCATTTGGGGATAAATGTATCTGCAACTTAATCCTGGGCCCTTGACCTCTCTCCTTGGCTTCCTGTATGTCCCCAGACTTGCTTCACCAGCTAAGCACAAACTCTCTGAGCGCTGCCCACATCCTTCCAATAAATTCCCTTTTAAATTCCCTGAAATAAATTCCCTGAAAATTGGCAGAGGTGGTTTCTGTTGCTTGCAACAAAGAACCTTAATTGCTACTCCACCACCTAGACTCAGATTCAAGTCACAGCCCCGCTACTTAGCGGCCAATCATTGTCTAGGGATGTGATGTATAGATGACCTCTCAAGAGTTCCTTTGACCTTTGTGCCACCCAATAACCATAGGGAAATGAGGGCAACAGAGCATCAACTCCCATCCTTCCCTGAAAGGGAGCAATTACCTCTTTCCCCTGTATCCAGGCAGCTGGAATCGGGCCAAGTAACCAACCAAAGCTTGATTTGTGGGATATTCCCACTCAGGTCTTTGTGGGGTTTATTTTATTTTGTTTTGTTTGTTTTTAAGATCTTATTTATTTATTTGACACAGGGAGAGACAGCAAGAGAGGGAATACAAGCAGGGGGAGTGGGAGAGGGAGAAGCAGACTTCCCACCCAGCAGGGAGCCCGATGCGGGACTCGATCCCAGGTCCCTGGAATCATGACCCGAGCCGAAGGCGGACGCTCAACTGACTGAGCCACCCAGGTGTCCCTCACTCAGGTCTTTGAATATTAAGGGGCACTGTCAGAGACAGAAGGATAGCTGGAGTAATCACAGAGGGGACAGTGGCATTGCCAGGGTCCATGGCATTGATCTCACAAACTAGTTCTTGCACTGTGAACTTGGCTCCATTAGTTGTCCACCCTCCTGTTTTCTGAGGCTGATTATCCTGCTTTCCTTTCAATTCTGGACTCCATCTGATGTCCTCCCAGTAAATTCCATTCTAGAGTCAGTTTTGGTTACTTGCATCAAAAAGTCTAACTAACATAGTAAGGATAATGTCCGAGGAGAGGAAAGCATACTGGGTTAAAACTGGTTAACTTGACCTAGAACTCTAACAGACTAGATTTTGAGCACTTTGAGGGGAGAGACTGTGGTTAGTTCATCTCTATGACACCATCTTCCAGAAGAGGGTCTGACAGTGCCCAGGAACTTTGGGCATATTTTAGAAAGTAGAAAGGAAGAAAGGAAAGGAGAGAGGGATAGAGATGGGAGGGAGGAAGACACGAAAGAGAGATGTAAATGGGAGAAAGGGAAAGGAGAACTTTCTCCCACCCCTGAAAGTTCAGGCAAATTGTCATTCTTTTCAGATCCCTTCCCAAAGACTTCAAGAATCAGATAAAGTTTCTAGAGCTGCACACCCAGAAGTGGTACAATTCCAACACTTCCCCCATCTCAGAGGACAGTAGAGTGAAAAGAGGAAAAAGCAGTTTTAGGAGGCAGATTTGCAGTCTACTCCCCTGATGCTTGTATGACCTCTATGGTCTTGGAACGAGCCTTGGTGTCTAGATCCAAAAATGAGCACATGCATCCATGTTTGTAAGAGACGTTAAATTCCTATGGAAAAAAAGTGCTAGGGACTTAAGGGTGAACAGACACAGACAAGGCCCTTGCTCCCCTAGAGTTTACAAATTAGTGGTGGTTGTGTTGGGAGAACAAGTATTAATCAAATGTGTACACAAGTAGATGGGAAATCAGAATTGTGTTAGCCATACTTAGGTGAAATATACCATCCATACTGTTTGTAATGGAATGCAGTAAGAGTTTATATTGGTAGAATATGCTCCAGTGCAGGGACACCTGGGTGGCTCAGTCGGTTAAGCCCGCTTGCCTTCGACTCAAGTCGTGATCCCAGGGTCCTGGGATCGAGTTCTGCATCGGAATCCTTGCTCAGCAGGGAGCTGCTTCTTAAACAAAACAACAACAACAACAACAACAACAAAGAATATGATCTAGTCCAGGAGGCTGAAAATGGGTCTATAGGGATATGAGGGTTGAGTTACAGGTAATCCACCAGACTGCACAGAATATCCATGATTAACCAGTGAGAGAGAACAGGGGAAGTTCGAGGAAAAGAAAAAAAAAAAAACCAGAAAAGTTGATGAAAGTCACAAGACTAGAGAAATAGGGAGCAGACCCTCTCCTTCTGCCTCTGTCCCACGTAAGTTGAGATATCTGTCACTTGATTAGCAAGAAAGAGCCCATCATATATATCTGATGGAATATTCCATAGCCATAAAAAAAGGAGATCATGCCATTTGGGACAACATGGGTGGACCTAGAGGATATCATGCTAAGTGAAATAAGTCAGACCGAGAAAGACAAATACCATATGATTCTCCTCATCATGGAATTTGATTCCACAATGAGTGGACTCCAAAAACCACAACCTAATGAATAAATAAGCAAAAAGCATATCAGACCTCTAAACAGAGAGAACAAACTGATGGTTGCCAGAGGGGCGAGGGGGTGGGCAACATGGGTGAAGGGGAGTGGCAGATACAGGCTTCCAGGAACGGAATGAATAAACCACAGGAATAAAAGGCACAGCATAAGGAACACAGTCAGTGACACTGTAGAAGCAACGTAACAGGACAGAAGAGAGCCACGCTTGTGGTGAGCACAACATGTTGTGTAAATTTGTCAAATCAGTAAGTTGTACCCCTGAAATTAATATAATAGTGTGTATCGACTATCCCCAAATAAAAAATTTTTTTAAAGTTTTTTAAAGAGACTCTGCAAACACCAGGAAGAATGTGAGGTCATGGAACTCAGGGCATGAGAGAGTTTTGAGAAGGGAAAGGTCAACAGAGTCCAATGCTTCTGAGACGTCAAGTAAGAAGACAGAAACTATGTAAAAGTGTAAATCATATGAGCCCATAGCAGGTGCTTGATAAGAGGCAGCCCCTCTCCATTTATGTCTTCCATGCTCCATCCAGTAATATCTGAATGGGTTAGATTCAGTTGCATATAAAGAAAACCCCAAATAACAGAGACTTAAACAAGAGAGAATTTTCTTTCTTTCTCCCATATAAATGGTCCAGAGGTAGGCAATAGACAGCGGGAAATAGTACCCCACCAATATGGCCCCAGGCTCCTTATATCATTCTTTCTACCATCACAGCAAATAGTTTCTATATTTTCTTAAGAATTTATTTATTTATTTGACAGAGAGAGAGAGCACAAGCAGGGGGAAACAGGGGGCAGATGGAGAGGGGGAAGCAGGCTCCTCGCTGAGCAGGGAGCCTGACACAGGGCTCGATCCCAGGACCCTGGGATCACGACCTGAGTTGAAGGCAGACACTTAACCGACTGAGCCACCCAGGCATCCCAATAGTTTCTACTTTCAAGATCCCTTCAAGGTCAAAGGTGGCTGCTGTGGCACCAAATTCCAAGCAAGAAGGGAAAAGGAGGAAAAGGCTGCAGGGGGTCACTTAGCTGAGTCAACTCTCTTGAAGCAGCATTTCCAGATTTAGCAACTGTTTTTTATTAACATCTCATTGGCCGGAACTTGGTCACGAGGCTACCCCTAAGCTGTAAGGAAATGCCGTCTTTGGGCCAGATACACTGTTACTCCAAATAAAATTGGGGTTCTTCTATTTTGGAAGAGGGAGAGAATAGATATTAGGCAACCCACAACGTCGCTGCGGTTAGTCGCTCACATCTGATGACACATGTCATGGTCCCTGACAGAGGACACATGGTTTTCTCTCCATGACCTCCCCCGAGAATTCTAACACGTCTGTGCAGTCGTTGTCATGATCTCCGTTTTTACAGGTGGGGAAACTGAGGCTCAGCGAGAGGCATACCGTCACCTAACACCAAACCGTCAGTGACGACAACACTGGGAGACAAGTCGAGCTCTAACTCCAAGGCCCGCGTTCTTCCCCATCCCACATCTTGCCTTGCTGACTGGATTTTGGTGGCTGCCGGAGCTGAGGTTCATTTGTTGTGAAACAGCCATAATGTGAGAAGCCACTATCAGGTCATAAGGTCAAATATAAACAATGAAACAATGAACTGTGGAGAGCAATAGCTACCTCCTTCCTTTCTAGTCTTCCCCTTCCTCTCCCCGGGGTACCTAATAAGTGCCTGTGGAGTTATTTCTGGACAGTTGCTTTCTCTGGACAACAGCAGCCCAGGGCAACATTGTGACCAACTGAGGAGAAGGGGGGGAGGGGTATCAGCAGTTACCTGGGCTACGCAGTCTCCCTGTCATCCAAGAACAACCAAAGCCCCATCCCAAGTGTCAAATTATCCTCTTCCAAGGAAAGGGAACAGAAAGGAACTGGTATTTATTAGACTCATTTTACAGAGAAAGAAACTGAGGCTGGGGAGCTGAAGTGACTTGCCCAGGATCACAGAGCCGGTGACAGAGCCGAGGTTCAAAAACTTTGTAGCACTCGTTCATTTCTGTGGTATAAGTACTCCCAACAGGGCTGATTCCAAGCTACCAACATGACAGCCGGCCTTAGTGGACCACTGAACAGCAGGCATAAGGCTCTCTTGCATTCTTTTTCTTTTTTTTAAGATTATTTATTTATTTATTTATTTGGCAGACAGAGATCACAAGTAGGCAGCGAGGCAGGCAGCGAGAGAGGAGGAAGCAGGCTCCCTGCTGAGCAGAGAGCCCAATGTGGGGCTCGATCCCAGGACCCTGAGATCATGACCTGAGCCGAAGGCAGAGGCTTTAACCCACTGAGCCACCCAGGCGCCCCAGGCTCTATTGCATTCTTAACATATCTGCCGCTTGCTGAGATGTGAAGACAGAGACTTCATTTTTAAAATTTTTTTGACTTGTTCTCACAGCCCATGGCAGAGTGCTACCTATGGGCAAGGAATCATCAAATGTTGGTGAAATGAAGGCAAGACACCCATTCTCTTCTCGCTGGGCTGGGCTGCCTCAGACAGCCACATATACCAAAGACACCACATGGGTACAGAGTGTGACTGACTAAGCTCTCTCACACCCAGGCGCTCCAGCAGAGTTGGCTGGGTCAGTGGCGGGCAGCACCACCTTGAAAGCGATGGGCTCACCATGAAAAAGGACACTTTGGGAGTCAGTATTTGTCCCTTCTCACCCCACTTCTTCCTATGCTGTCCTCCCTTTTTTTTTTTTAAGGCTGTGTGGGAGAGGCAGGTAACATAAAAGTTACCATTTCATCAGTTTTTAAGTATTCACTTAAAGTGGCATTAAGTACATTCATATTGTTCTAAACCATACAAACCACCCAATTCTAGAACTTTTTCATCTCCCCAACTGAAACGCCATACTGCTACACAGTAACTTCCCATTCCTCCCTTCCTCAGCCATGGCGCTTGCCACTCCACTTCTGCCTCTGAATTTGACTACTCTAGCCCCCTCCTCTAAGTGGAATCATACAAATGTCTGCCCTTTGTGTCTGGCTTCTCTCCTTCATCATAATGTCTTCAAGGTTCATTCAGGTTGTAGCACGCGTCAGAATTTCCCTCCCTTCTAAGGCTGAGTCATTTTCGCTTGCATGTATACACCACATTTTGTGTATCCATTCATCCCTCATGGATCCCTGGGTTGCTCCCACCTTTGGCTGCCGTGAATATTGTTGCTATGAACCCTAGGGCTAGAGTCCCTGCATTCAATTCTTTCGGGGTAGAGTTGGGTAGAGCCGGAATTACTGGATCATGTCGTAATTCCGTGTTTAAGTTTTTGAGGAACTGAGTACCGTTTTCCACGGTAGCTGCACCATTTTCCCTTCCCACCAGCATGGCACCTGAGTTTCATTCCTTGCCAGCTCTTGTTATTTCCTGTTTTCAACTCACTGTGGCTTGGCTTTGCATTTCCCTACTGATGAGTGACATTGAGCATGTTTTCATGTGCTTCTTGGCCATTGGTATGTGTTCTTTGGGAAAATGTCTGTTCAGTCCTTTGCCCATATTTTTAATTGAGTTTAAGTTTTTTAACTTAACAGGGAAAGCAGGCACCCTGAGATCAAGACCTGAGCCAAAGGCAGAGGTTTAACCCATGAAGCCACCCAGGTGCCCCACCCACACTTTCTTTTAAGGAACTGAATCATCATTTCCTTCTGAATGCCAAAATCCCCTGACTCATGCATGTGATAATTCTTAAAACATTCTCTGAAAGTCCGTTAGAATGACCTGGGAAGTTAAATAAGAAAGCCAAACAAGTTACATTCTGTTTTCTTTTTTATGGTTTCACATTCCTGAGGAAAATTCAGGGTTACACAATATGAACTTTATGAGCAGGGGTGGGGAAACAGGGTTATGAGCTGGAATGGACAGAAAGCCTGTGTGAAGAGTGACACAATCTACCCAGACAGGACATGACATTTGCAGGTACTTATTTTAGGCTGGGCACTATTCTAAGAAATTTCAAATCCTCAAAAACCATCCTATTATGTCAATAATAAAATTATTCCCATTTTACAGATGAGGAAACAGAGGCCCAGAGAGGTGAATATCACGGACCAGGGGAAGTCATAGAAATTGAACCCTGGCAACGTGGCCCCAGAGGCCACTTTAATGATCACTATGTGATGCTGGGCAGGCTTTGGAAGCAGCATGGTATGAAGTCGAATTCAAATGGCTAACGAGTGTATGATTAGAGACCCATTAATAATCTGAGAGAAATTCAAACCCAAAACAATATTTTACTTAAAACCTTTGAGCAATTTGTAAGTGGAACGATGCTGAGTGTGGGTGGGGACTTGGAGACATAGTAACTCTCCTGTAACTCTGGGTGTGAGCGTAGACCGGTGCAGCCTTTCTAGAAGTGGTTTGGCAGGTCTAAGCCCAATTAGGTAGGTGTGAAGCCTCTGCCCTAGCAATGTCACACCTGGGTTTTCATCCCAGAGAAATTCTCACTGGTCCATGGGGGAACGTCTGGAAGGATCTCCTCACAGCACTGTTTATAGTAAAGGGAGCGGGACACAACCCAACTGTCCATCGCCAGGGGAACAGGTAAGTAAAACGTAGACGCACACGATGGAGGGCCCGGCAGATGTTTGCGACAGTGAACCCGATGTGCTCACTTCACCACGGTGAAATTGTAGAAACGATGCTGAGTGGGACAACTCGGAGACACAGAAGAAGGTCCATAGCCCAACTTATCTAAATCATGCCTTTCATGTAAGTTTCAAACGAATACACACAGAGGATAACACTACATTTTCCAAGGATGCAAACAAAGTTAAAGACACTTTTTGAGCACTCTTGAGCTGTCGTGGGGGTGAGACTGAAGAAAGGTGGTGACAGAAAGTAACAGGCATTCAGACAGAAAAATGCACAAGGGAGGCGTCCAGCAAAGAGGAAGAGGTCATGCCGTTCGCGACAACACTGGTGGACCTAGAGGGTGTTAAACAAAGCGAAATAAGTCAGACTGAGAAAGACAAATACCAAATGATGCCACTCGTAGATGGAATCTTAACAGAATGAATAGACAAACGGCAGATCAGACCTATGAATACAGAGAACAGACGGATGGACACCGTCCACACCATGAGAGGAGCCTACGAAGGTCAGTGCGCTCAAATGAAAAGTGCATGGTCTTTGCAGCCAGACAGACCCAGCTGCTTACTGCGTGGCCTTGAGAATCACTTCATTCTTGAAGCTTCTGCCTTAAATAAAGTGGTCAAGGGCAGGCTTTACCGAGAGGGGGACATGTGAGCGTCTTGATGGAAGTGAGGGAGTGAGCCAGACACATAGATACCCAGGGAGAGAAGTAATTCAGGCAGAGGGAAGAGTCCGTTTTATCCCTGGGTGATGACGTGAAGTTCCCCTCACAATGCCTGGCACACAGTAAGCGGTCACCCCTTTCCCTGTTCTTACAGAAATGGCAGGATCCAGGTGACCGAGGCTGAATGCACCCTCTAGTTTGAGCGACAATGACACTCTGGTTTCAGAAGCTCTTTGAAACACTGCATTCATGTACATCATCTCCTGGCAGGAGTGCCCTTGACGGATCCCAGGGGTCTCAGCCCTGAAAACAGTCCTTGCTTTCGGGGCTTCAGCCTGCACGGGGAGTACAAGAGCCTTAGAAACAGCAAGACTGGGCCCTTGCCAGCAGCTCCGAAGAGACCTCTAACCCAGCACACATCAAAGCCAGGACAGTGCTTACAGGGACTTGGGTGAGGGTACAGTCACAAGGAGGGGAGGAAAGAAAGCAAGGGACCCACAACTACTAAGGCAGCTCTGGGTTTGAAGATTATTCCACCACTCGCTAGCTCTTATAAATCACTGGACTCCTCTAAGCCTCAACTTCCCCATCTGCAAAATGGGCATGAAAATATCAGTTCTGTACAGAAACTATAAGGACTCACTGAGCTAAGACTTAGGAAAGCGGCAAGCAAATATCTGGGCTCGACAAAAAGGAAGTCCCTTTCCTTTTGTACCGAGTATCTAGGAGACAGCCACTGTCTTATTCCGTCAGTCTTTATTTTATTCATTTCTAGGGGGATAAAATCAGCTACCTTTCAGTGGGGAGTGTGAGGTTTCATTAAGACAACAGATAAAAATTGTGCTTAGCAAAAAAAAAAAAAATTGTGCTTAGCATAGTTACTGGGGCAAAATAGGTGCTCTATATGGTTTTTTTGGGATACCTGGATGGATGGATGGATGGCTAGGTGGGTAATGGGATAGGTGGAAGGATGACTTGCTGGCAGGTTGTCAAGGGAAGCAAAATTTGTATTTCAGCTATACTACACCTGCAAAAAAAAAAAAAAAAAAAAAAAAAAACCAAAAAAACCAACAGGCGTTTTACAAGAGGGTTCTGTTCTATTTGTTTGTAGCTTTAAGTCACAAGGACAAATATAACATAGGTGAGTCAAAACAAGCATAAATATGCCCAGTTCTCATCAGCTGTGCCCTACGCTTACCACTCTTGTGTCTGTGACTCTTCTGAAGGAGGTGAGAGACCACATCTTGCTTCAATCAACACCCTCCCACTGAGATCACTGAGGTCAGGGCAGGAGGAGGCCTTCTTGACATGAAAGATGGCTTGGAAATCCTGATTGGTGGTATTTCATCAAAAGAATTACAACTCAGGGGCGCCTGGGTGGCTCAGTCAGTTAAGCGTCTGCCTTCAGCTCAGGTCATGATCTCAGAGTTCTGGGATTGAGGCCCACATCGGGTTCGTTGCTCAGCAGGGAGCCTGCTTCCTTCCTCTGCCCCTCCTCCACCCCTCTCATGCTCTCTTGCATGCTCTCTCCCTCTCAAATAAACAAATAAAATCTTAAAAAAAAAAATTGCAACTCAGCTTTTTCCGTAATCCTGTCACCAAGAAGGAAAAGACACAGGCAAGCAGCCAGCTCTGTGTTCACGCAGCTTCGTGCTGTGTAATTTCTGCGATCACTTAGCCCTCCTGAGTCCCACGTTTCCCTTCGTGAGATGAAGGGATTGGATCCTCCTAGCTCCACAATGTTCTGATCTTCTGAAACTCCCTGACATTTCTTTTAAAATATGGCCATGGAACTTTGAAAAAATGTGTGTTGAATTCCTTCCCCACCTGTCTCTCAAGAGTCTCCTTAAACCCTCTCTTCTTCTTTTTCTTCTTCATAAGCAAGCAAGCATTTAACAGTGGTGAAAGCTAAAGTATCCTTCAAAGGTGGAAGAGCACGCAGGCCCAGAGGTGGCAACTGCCTCCTTTAACTCTTTCAAAGCAAGGGCATGTATGTGTCAATATGTCTGTTGATGCTACACCTCGGGGAAGCAGTAGGCTTTGGAGACAGATAGATCTCAGCTCTAGACCTTGTGTGAGAAACTGTGGATACATAGATGGTTAAGATTCAGGTACTGCCCCCCGGATCTGGAAGACAGACATTGAAGTGGATAAACCTTGATAACCACAGTAATTAAGACACAAAAATGGCGGTCCCTGGGGCAACTGGGTGGCTCAGTCAGTTAAGCGTCCGACTTTTGGTTTTCGCTCAGGTCATGATCTCAGGGTCTTGGAATCAAGCCCCAAGTGGGGCTCCACACTCAGCCTGGAGTCTGCGAGAGATGCTCTCCTTCTGCCTCTGCCCATCCCCCAGCTCATTCGCCCCCATGCACACGAGCACACATGCTCTCTCTCTCTCAAAATAAATAAATAAAATCTTTAAAAAAAATAGTTGTATTTTATTTTTATGTTCATTTTCTAAGTGTGGCAGGTGCCACTGGTTTTCATTTTTAATTTAGTTATAAAGCCTCCTTTTAAATAAAGTTTTATTTTTTCTCTTTTCAACTTTTTATTTAAATTCTATTTAGTTAACATACAGTGCACTATTGGTTTCTGGAGTAGAATTCCATGATTCATCACTTACTTACAATACTCAGTGCTCATCATTACATGTTCCCGTCTTAATATCCAATCACCAATCTAGCCCTCCCCCAACCACCTCCCCCCATCAACCCTCAGTTTGTTTTCTGTCATTAAGAGTCGTTTATGGTTTGTTTCCCTCTTTATCTTTTCTCCTCCCATATGTTCAACTGTTTTGTTTCTTAAATTCCGCATATGAGTAAAGTTATATGGTATTTGTCTTTCTCAGACTTATTTCATTTAGCATAATAATCTCTAGCTCCATCTGCCTTATTGCAAATGGCAAGATTTCATCCTTTTGATGGCTGAGTAATATTCTATTGTATATATACACACCACGTCTTCATTATCCATTCACCAGTTAATGGACATTTGGGTAAATAGATTAAAAGTGACTCAATTTAGGGAAAATATTTATTAAGAAAACATACAGATGGCACATGGATATTGAAAAACCATGTATGGAGGTATGTACACAAATGACTAAAATGCAAGAAACATGGTGCTTTAGCATCTAAGCATTCATCTTATTCAGAGATGAGATGCAAGTCATAGATAGTTACTCAAACAGGCTTAAGCAAAATAATAGAATGCATCCCGATGAGGGAATCTCACAGGACCCAAAGGAAGGAATGCAGATGTTGGGCTTTGAGAGGGTCTGGCCTGGAAGAAGAGGGCAGCAGGCCCCAGAAGCACCTGCCCTCCACTCTCCAGGCTTCTGCTCTCCCTCTGGTCTCTGCTTGGCTCTGCGCATTTCCATCTTCTCTCTGAGCAGGTCATCCACCCTCCCCCACTCCACCTCATACACAGAGAAGGACACACACATGTAAACACAGGCACACACAGTCACAGCTCCAGACTTGAACGTCTTCAGGCTAGTGACCTGCAGAGCCTAAAACAGCACCTCTGAGCCTGGCTGCTTATTCCTGAGACAGAGAACTTGACTGGCCCAACTAGAGCAGATACTCACGTCTCATCCATTCAGCTCCTATCAGAGGATAAAGGGGAACGCATTCTCAGAAAAAGGGAGAATCTGGGATGAGCAATCACCATGACCGAGAGGTATCTGCCTTAGTATTCATGGCACCTAACAACCCTATGAGGTAGGAAATTCAGCTCACAGTCCCTTGGGAGGAAGTGACAAAGCCAAGACTTGAACTTGGGTCCGTGTGACACCAAAGCTCGATTCTGCTGCAATCTCCACCTAGTCACCATCGGCTGAGTTCAGCCTCAGCTACCATCCTAGACCCAAGCAGGTTACTGGCCCATGGGGAAGCATTTGTCAAAATCAGCCCAGTAGATAGGAAAAATAGGAAACGAGGATCTCACTTTATGGAGACGTGGCTGGAAGGGAGGACGATGTCTCAGAAGAACTACGGGGTTCTGGAAACCAGGGAAGGCTTCTCCGAGCAAGGAGGGTCTGTGGGTACCAGATTCATAACTGCAGGTGCTCAGGGTGTGAGGGAAAGCTCATTTGGATATATTTGCCAAAAATGACAAGGAGGCATCTAGAGGTCTTTAAGAGAAGAGAGACCTCTCTTCTGCGCCCAAAATTCAAAGCGCCTGCTGGCCCTTGGGACTATAACTGCTCCTCTCACCTTGTGGAAGCTAAATTAGGAGGGCTCCCCACACCGCCAGCCCACCTCCCTGCCCCAGAAAGCTAAGTGGTAGGTGAGACCTGACAGGCTCCTCCCACTCTGGAGGCCCCACCCACACAGGTGCTTCTCCGCCCAGGTGCGCTTTCTCGTGGAAACCTCTGAGCAGTGGGGAGCTGCCGATAACCCCAATCTGGCGTCGAGGGGTCTCTGCCCACCCAGAGTGGGGACCTGCCCCGCAGGAGGTAATTTATCAGGTCCACTGTTGAGACAGATGGATGTGACCATGCCTCTACCACTCCCCCAGAGCTGATGAAGCCTGAGGCAAGACCTGTGGAGAGAGACACATCTGCCTTCAGAGACAACCTCCCCCTCCTACCTTTTGACCTGTGAATGTCTTACCTTCTCTGGCACCATTCAGGACAGGCTATTGGATGAGTGGGAAAAGGTTCCACTGAGTCACGTGTCACAAAGATCTTGTGCCTCTGAATGGAGACAAGATGGCACTATCCTAGCTCAAAAGTCTTCCCCAGAGACACCACCAGACAACCAGGGGAGGATCCCTTTCCCCAAACCCCCATTCTCTGCCTTTATAGTAGCAAAGGTAGTAGTTGCCCTAAACTTCAGTCTACACTGACTCTGGGCGGCTGCCTTGGGAGGGTGAACAGGGTAGCTCAGAATCTCCCCCCAAGGTCTGCCCCCAGCCCTGCCATTCCCTGGAGAGCTCTCAGGCTCAGGTATTCAGGATGAGGTCGCAAGCCAAGGTTATGCTACATGTGCCCCGAGGTGGCCGACGGGGGCACATTCAAGTCCTGGATTTCCCCGCAGTCTGGCCCCTCCATCACCTCCCTCCCCTTGGTGAGGTGGCTTCCATACTGAAGGGGCCACTTGTGCCCAGATCACAACAGAGACCCCTTCATCTCCCAGGTCAGTCCCCGATGTCCACAGAGGAGAGGCTCTGGGCCTGGCCCCAACAGTCAGCGACTACTTTTTGAGGGAAGGGACAGGGAGGTGGTTGAGCGGCATGACCACTTCCGTGCCAGTCTCCGAGGTGGCCCGGGAGCACTTCCGGCTGCTGCGCATGCTGTAGAACTTCTCAGTGAGGTGCTTGCGGAACTTCTTGGTAAGGAAACAGTAGATGATGGGGTCCAAGACACAGTTGGTGCTAAGAAGGCAGAGGGTGACCTGGTGGGCATCATTGATCGCCTGATGGAAGCTGTTGTTCTGGAAGCCCAGCTCAGCCAGCGTCCAGGGCAGCTGCACGATGTGGTGGGGCACGAAGCAGATGATGAACACGGCCAGGACCGTGCAGACCATCCACAGAGCGCGGCGCTTGACCTCCGCGTTTTGCTGCAGCTGCACCGGCTGCCTGAGCAGCCTGCGGATGATGACCAGGTTGCAGAAGAAGATGAGGAGGAAGACGAGGAAGAAGCTGAACACGAGGAACACATGGATGATGAGGACGGGCACACTGCCCTTCTCGTAATGCTCAAAGCAGCGTGTGACGTTGCCTGCGCCGGTCTTATCGGGCACCACGTTGGTGGAGTCCAGGACGAAGAAGTAGGACGCCGCCGCCACGATGGCCACCCAGATGACCAGGGACACGGAGAAACCACGCTTGCGGGTGGTGGCCTGAGCTGTCCTGATAGGCCGGGTCACCGCCTGGAAACGGTTGTAAGTGATGACAGCCAGGAAGGCCACGGAGCAGTAGGTGTTGATGAAGAAAAAGCAGCCAGCCAGGTTGCACAGGAATTCGGGGAGAATCCAGTTGCCCTGGTTGTGGTAGTAGACAATCCACAGGGGCAGGGTGACCAAGAAGAGCAGGTCAGCCATGGTGAGGTTCACCATGAAGATCTTTATCTCGTTGAATTTCTTGGAAGGGTACAGGCAGGCGAAGACCCACAGCACATAGCTGTTGGCGATGATCCCCAGCACAAAGATGATGCTGTAAACAATCGGGAAGAGGGTATATCGGAACTCAGAGTCCACGCGAGAGGAATTATTTGCCCCCATCGCCATGGTTGGAAGGAGCAGCTGGTCGTAGAATTCTGCCTGTGCCTGGAAGACCACACAGGAATTCTGGTTAATGAAGGGTAAAAAGGGCCTGTCTTATTTAATCAATCCGAAGACTCATTTTGTGCATTTTGGCAGTATCGTCCAATTAATTGGCAGAATTTTTTTTCTACATAAAACAATGGTGTGTTTTTAAAATGAATGGCATCTGAGATTCAATGAAATCAATGGCAATTCAGTTTCTTTTCTCTTGCTCCATTTTAAAATATACCTTTCCATTTAGCAGCTTATTTTCACATAAGGTTTTCAATAATCTATTCTTGATGATAGAATATATGGAAATTTATATTAAAATATTTTTAATTTTTAACTTAATTTTTACTTTTCTAATGATTTAAATGCTTTTCTGTTGATGAAATTTGAAATGTAAGTTTTGATGGTAGATGTTCTATATTAAAAAATAATTTATGGGGGTGCCTGGGTGGCTCAGTGGGTTAAAGCCTCTGCCTTCGGCTCAGGTCAAAAAGTTATTTTTTTAAAGATTTTATTTATTTATTTGACAGACAGAGATCACAAGTAGGAAGAGAGGCAGACAGAGAGAGGAAGGGAAGCAGGCTCCCCGTGGAGCAGAGAGCCCTATGCGGGGCTCGATCCCAGGACCCTGGGATCGTGACCTGAGCTGAAGAGGCTTTAACCCACTGAGCCACCCAGGCGCCCCTGTTTTTGTTTTTTTAGAAAGAATGAGTTATATCTGATTGTACTAACATGGAAAGTTTTCCCTGGATAATACTGTTAAGTAAAACAAAATTTTTAAAATGTGTGGGTTTATATATGCATATATATGCGTATATGACATCTAGAAAGTGATCAAGAAGGCTACAGCTTCAAGAGCAGACATGATAAGTAACCTTTAGGATGGTAAGATGGGCTTGGTGGGAAGTTTACCTATTTCATGCTTCCTTTGAACTTTTTAGAAGCATTTGTTGCTTTAACAATTAAAAGAAAAAATTTAAGGAAAAGAAAAATATAGGGTCGCCTGGCTGGCTCATTTGGTGGAGCATGCAACTCTTGATCTCGGGGTTGTAAGTTTGAGCCCCATGTTGGGTGTAGAGATTACTTAAAAATAAAATCTTTTAGGGGCGCCTGGGTGGCTGAGACGTTAAGTGTCTGGCTTAGGCTCCGGTCATTATCCCAGAGTCCTGGGATCGAGCCCCACATTGTGCTGCCTGCTTAGCAGGAAGCCGGCTTCTCCCTCTCCCACACCCCTGCTTCTGTTCCCTCTCTCACTGTGTCTGTCTCTGCAAATAATAAATAAAATCTTAAAAAAAAATCTTTTAGGGACACCTGGGTGGCTCAGTTGGTTGGGCATCTGCCTTTGGCTTGGGTCATGATCCCAGGGTCCTGGGATCGAGTCCCAGGTCGGGCTTCCTGCTCGGCAGGGAGCCTGCTTCTCCCTCTGCCTGCTGCTCCCCCTGCTTGTGCGTTCTCTCTCTCTTTCTTACAAATAAATAAATAGAATCTTTTAAAAAATCTTTTAAAAAAAGAAAAGAAAAAAGATGAAGAAAAGTATACAGTGGAGAAACGGAGTAGTATTGTCTAATCAAATCAAATGATTAAGATGCACTCATCATGAGTAAGACATACACCCACCTCAGGTACCCTTGATATGATGCACTGAAAAGGCTATAACATCATTTCTGCGGTTTTCTTGCCAGAAGTACATAATCTCAATTTAGTCACAAGAAAACATCAGACAGACCCAAATTGTGAGACATTATACAAAATGACTGATCAAAAATGTCAAGGTCATGAGCAATAAGGAAAGACTGAGGAACTGCCATAGATCAGAGGACATTAAGGAAACGTATGACAGCTAAATACAATGTGGGATCCTGGATTGTATCCAAGAACAAAAAAAGATTGTTAGTGGAAAAAATGGTAAAGTTCAAATAAGGTCTATAATTAAAATAATATCAATGTTCATTTCCTGGTTTTGATCATTGTATTATGGTTTTGTAAATTGTTAACATTAGGGAATGCGGAGCGAAGGGCACACATGCACTCTTTGTACTATTTTACAACTTTTCTGAAAGCCTAAAATTATTTCAAAACAAAAAGCCTTTTCCAAAGTATGTTAAAGGGGCACCTGGGTGGCTCAGTCAGTTAAGCGTCCAACTTGATTTCGGCTCTGGTCACGATCTCGGGGTCATGAGATCAAGCCCTGAGTCAAGCTGTGCACTGGGTGTGGAGGCTGCTTGGGATTCTCTCTCTCTCCCTCTGCCCCTCCCCCCGATCATGTGTGTGGGCTCTCTCTCTCAAAAATTAATTAATTAATTAAAAAAAATATTTCCCTCTCCCTCTGCCCCTCCCCACCACCATTCTCTCTCTCTCTCTCTCTCTATATATATATATGTGTGTGTGTGTGTGTGTGTGTGTGTGTGTGTGTGTGTATATATATATATATAAAAGAATATGAAACTAACCCTAATCCCACTACCCACAGTCTGGTTTATTTCAACAGTATCCTCACCACCACTCACTTTCCATCAAAACCAGTGGCTCCCTCCTCTCTTGTTCCTCCCTCTCTGTTGCCAGCCCAGGAAGCTAGAAGCTGCTCTGAATTTTGTGCTGCAGCTGGCGGGGGTGGGGGAAATGGAAGGGCAGGAGACCCAGACGGGGTTAAGCAAGGCCCAAGGCTCATCATAGGCCCCAGAACAGTGAAAAGAGAACAGAATTGGGGCTAAGATGCTCCTTCGGACCCAGGTGCTTCCCCGAGCACTACCTCATTTTGGTCTCACAAAAGCCCTCTGAGATAGGAAGTAAAACCCCATTTTACAGAATAGGAAACAATATCAGGTGTTTGGTGATTGTTCAAGGTCACACAGCTGTTAAAGGATGGAGCCAGGATCTCAAACCCAGCTCTGCGTGTGTTTGTGCCCTCACACATTCCGCCAGCAAACATTTCTGAGCACCAACTGCATGGCCGGCCCACATGGGCTATAGGGCAAACATGACCGCACTGGCTGGTGCTCGGGGAACTGACCGTCTCACGGGGCAGATGGACAAAAACGATGTAAGCAAACAAGAGTTGCTAGACAAAGAAAAGGGGGTGCTGATCTGGAGAACACAAAAAAATATACTTAAAAAATGGCGACATTTCCTTGGAGACCTGAGAGAAGAAGAATGTTCCAGGCAGAGGCATCTGCATGGGTCCAAGATGGAGGCAGGAAGGAGCAGAGTACGGTGTAGAAGCTGGGAAAAGGACCGCGTTGGAGGACCTGGCCCTAACCTCTACTGCCATTCCATCCTCACCTCCTGCTATCTTCCCACCAGGGTCCAGTCAAAATGGAGCTCCCAGATGGGGTCTTCAAACATGCTCAAACCTTTCCTGCCTCTGCCTATAAGCTTACACCCATGCCCACGCTTTGAACCCTCTTTCCTAATCACACTCCATTTCCACCCGGCCATTCTAGCTCGTGCTTCAAACCTTACCTGAATGTCAGTTCTTCAGAGAGACCCTCACCAGGCCAGGTCCAGTCCTGCCTCAAAGCTTCCTGTACTTCTCTGTAAACCCTAGCCCAGCTGTGATCCTACTCATGTTTGTGTGGTTCATAACAATCTCCCATGTGACTGTGAGCCCCAGAAGAACAAGGGTCTTGTCTCTCTATTCAGCACTCTTCCCAGCACCATGAACCAGTAATGGAGTGGGTGAGAGCCCTCATTCCTACAGTGATTTCTCTGGGAGCTCTGGAACACTGGAAGAAGCCTCTAGATTCTTACAGGTGAGTTTAAAGAACTACCTGGCTAGGGACGCCTGGGTGGCTCAGTTGGTTAAGCAGCTGCCTTCGGCTCAGGTCATGATCCCAGTGTCCTGGGATCGAGTCCCACATCAGGCTCCTTGCTCAGCAGGGAGCCTGCTTCTCCCTCTGCCTCTGCCTGCCACTCTGTCTGCCTGTGCTCGCTCTCTCTCTCTCTCCCTCTCTCTCTGACAAATAAATAAATTAAAAAAAAAAAAAAAGAACTACCTGGCTCTAAAACCAGAAACAGACCCATAAATAAAAGGATAAAGGGAATAAGCCACGATTGCCAGAAGGCCAGGAGGTGTGGGGATGGGCAAAATGGGTAAAGGGGTGGGTATAGGCTTCCAGTCATGGAATGAACAAGTCACAGGGATGAAAGACGCAGCATAGGGAATATAGCCCATGGGACTAGAATGGCGTTGTAGGGTGACCGATGGTAGCTACACCTGTGGTGAGCACAGCGTAACACAGTTGTCAAATCACTATGTTGTACAAAACAAATAGAATATTGTATATCAATTATACTTCAATTAAAAAGAAAAAAAAAAAGAACCAACTGGCTCTAACTGGAATTTTGATGACTGAGAACATTTTTGTGCTTTGCCCCATTGAGTGTGGTATATGCTAAATTAAATAAATGTAGGTTTCATTATTCCGATAAAAAATTGTGATTCCTTTCAGAACAAAAAACTCAGCCTCAAGTCACATTGTGAATTACATCTTTTTACACTGCTTCCGCAGCAGTGAAATTGCTAACTTCTACTCAGCTGGGATCTTTTCCGTTCCTAAACGTGGTCCTGACATCTGCTCCCAAGGCTCTAGGATGAAAATTCTCAAAGGGTGGTCCACAGAAATGAGGGAGGAGAAAGGAATATCTCTGAGAACTTTTAGAGAATGCATGAGGTCAAAAGTATCGTCATAGGGACACCTGGGTGGCTCAATGGGTTAAGCGTCTGCCTTAGGCTCAGGTCATGATCTCAGGGTCCTGGGATCGAACCCCTCATTGGCTCCTGGTGGGCAGGAAGCCTGCTTCTCTCTCTCCCACTCCCCCTGCTTGTCTTCCTTCTCTCACTGTGTCTCTCTCTGTCGAATAAATAAATAAAATCTTTAAAAAAAACTATTATCACAATAATACCAAGACATTATTTCCCCTTTTCACTGTGTTGACATTTGCGCTGATGGTACGGGGTGAAGCAAACCGCTGGCTCCTTAGCACAAATCAAGGCAGAGGCACCAAATGGGAGTAAGAGCTGTATTTTTCACAGCCAGGCGCTACTCAGTGAAAAAAAAAAATTCGATTTCCTTGATACAGCAAGGGAATTATTAACTTTATTAAATCTTGAGTGCACATCTTTTTAATATTCTGGGTGTCAAAATGGGAAATGCAACACTTCTGCACACTGAAGTCAGTGGTTGTCTCCAGGAAAAGCCCTTGAGCAACTGAGTTGTAAACTGAACTTTTTTGCAGATCATCACTATGACCTGAAAAAAAATGACTGGCCAGCTATGGTTTTTCGAACTTGGGTATCATGTTTGCTCAAATACGAACAAAGGGAGCCCATTGCCTCAAGGAAAACAAACAACGTATTTGTGGCCAATGATAAAATTCGAACTTTGGAGAAAATTAGTATCTTTGGAAAAGCTGTGTCTGCCTGTATGAGTTTGACAGCTTCCCAATCCTTAAAGAATTTTCAGATGAGATTGGTGGCGATACTAATGAAAAAAATCCTTTAGTGAAAGGTCCGTGTTTTGGAAATTCTGCTTAACTTAGTGAACTGGTATTTTCCAAATGAGGAAGGTCAGTTTCGAAATTATGCATAGGTAAAAGAATCAAAGGGCAAGACAGATCAAAACATGGCTGCACACTGGATTACAGAAGGTTCCCTGGTATGGCTAAGGTTCCACATTGCAACTGACTTTTTTAGAAATACCATTGTGGAGCTTTGATGTAGTATCAAAGAAGAACATCGTTAATATCTGAAAAAGACATTAAAATATCACTCCAACCAAACAACATACCAGGATAGATGGAATGCAGAAGTAGATATGAAAATCTAGCTGCCTTTTCTTTAAAATATTTTATTTATTTATTTGTCAGAGAGATAGAGAGAGTACAGGCAAGCAGAGGCAGAGGGAGAATCAGGCTCCCTGCAGAACAAGAAGCCCGATGTGGGACTCGATCCCAGGACGCTGGGATCATGATCTGAGCCGAAGGCAGCCGCTTAACCGACTGAGCCACCCAGGCGGCCAGAATCTGGCTGTCTTGTATTAAACCCATCATTAGACAGATTTGCAACCAAATGTAAATCAAGGCCACTCTAAATTATTTATGTTTTGAAATTTTTAGCTATTTTTTTGCTAACAATGTTGTTTGTGTTAACATGGAATGAGCTTATTACTGGGTTTTGTATTTTAAAAAATGCTTCAAAAGTCTTAGTTTTAATTTTGAATATGAAAAATACTCATGGGGGGCACCTGGGTGGCTGAGTGGGTTAAGTGCCTGCCTTCAGCTCAGGTCATGAACCCAGGGTCCTGCGATCCAGCCCTGCTTCTCCCTCTCCTCCTGGTTCGTGCTCTCTCTCGCTATCTCTGTTGCTATCTCTGTCTCTCTCTCTCAAATAAATAAATAAAATCTTTTAAAAAAAGAAAATACTGATAGATATTTCCCATGTAAACAAAAGCTCTCTGGGGTCCTCAATAATTTGAGGTGCTGAGACCAGAAGATTTTAAAGTCTCTGCTCCACAAGAGGAAAGAAAAAGAGAGAACGAGAGAGAGAGAGATAGACAAACCAAAAAAGACTCTCAGCTATAGAGCCCAGGCTGGTGACTACCAGAGGGGGGGCGTGGGGGATGGGTGGAACAGGTGATGGGGATTAAGAGTGCACTTACCATGATGAACACTGAATAGAGTTGTTGAATCACTATATTGTACACCGGAAACTGATATAACACCGGATTCTAACTATACTGGAATTAAAACTGAAAACTTAAAAGTAAATAAATAAATAAATAAATAAAGTCATTGCTGCATAATCTCAGCCCCCTCATCTTTCCTTTGAGCCCAAAGTGCCCATTTCTCTGGGACTGGCCTTGTTTCTTTCTCGTCTTGGACCTTCATGCCTTGGGGGATCCTCTCCCTGGGACCTCAGAAAGGCAGGGAGGCAGTCCGCGGCCGGGCAATGCGTGGCGTTCACTCTGGGTGTTTGAGGAAGTCACACTCCTTCCCATCCTCACCATCCAATGCTACCCCTAAGTAAGTCCCTTCCTCTTGGGTTCAGGCTTTAACTTAGTGGGGTGCGGGCAACTCTCCACTGGAAAGAGTCTTTCTACAGCCAGAGGATCCAACCCAGGATATCTGCTTTGGCCCTGTCCCCTGTGCCATGACTGTCCAGGCCTGTTGAGAAAGCCTTCCCACCAGGACCAGGGCTGGGGTAAGGTTTATAGAGGAGCTCACCTAAGAGCAAAATGTAAGGGGACACTGAAAACCTCAGTGATCAAGATAAATACTATTAATGGGGTGTCTGGGTGGCTTAGTGGGTTAAGCCTCTGCCTTCGGCTCAGGTCATGATCCCAGGGTCCTGGGATTGAGCCCCACATCAGGATCCCTGCTCAGTGGGGAACCTGCTTCCTTCTCTCTCTCCGCCTGTCTCTCCGCCTACTTGTGATCTGTCTGTCAAATAAATAAATAAAATCTTTTTTTAAAAAAAGATAAATACTATTTGAATGCAATATCTTAAAATTGAAATCAGTATTCCCTTTGCCCCAGGTTCTAATATGGCTCTGCCTGGCGCTATTATGATCCTGTCCTCATTTAAAATTGTGGCATTTTGTTCATCATACATTTTTTTGCATTAATTAAATTTTTTTTCCTCACTCTGTGAATGGGGCACACACACCCAGGTGAACCCAACTCACCCATTCAGTCCCTCACCCATGCACTCACTGGACAAGCCCCCCACAGCTCCAAGCCCTGGGCAGAATGCTGGGGCCTCAGAGAACAAGACACAATCTCTGTCCTCCCATGGCTCACAGCCTATTTTGCCAAAGAGAGATTCAGGAGTAAATAGCTGGCAAGTGTTACGATGGTGAAGGTTCCAGGAGTCGGGGTAATTCTGAGATGGTGCCCCTACTCAGACCTGGGGATCAGGAGTGACCTCCTGCCTATGCAGAAGGACAAGAAGAAGTTAGCCAGCTGAGGAGCCCCAGGCAGAGGGACAGTGTGTGCAGAGTCCTGGAAGAGGAAGAGAGACTGGACCTTGTACTCAGGGAACTTGAGACACCTGGTCTACTTAAACCTTAAAGTGTGTGTGAGCGGTGGGGTGGTGAGCAGAGATAGGGCCTACAAAGTAAGTATATATTGGTCACCTCAAGAAAGGTCTTGGATATTAGGCTAAGGAGTTTGTAGAAAATGGGGAGTTACTGAAGGGTATGGGACGGGAAAGGGACAACACTGGATCTGGGTTTGGGAAAGAGGGTTTTGAGCGCTGTGTACAGAACGAACCAGAGGGGCTTCAGACTAGAAGCAGGGAAAGAACATCAAGACAGTGCAATTGACTGCAGGGCCAAAGGAGGCTTGGAGCGTGAAGGGGCAAATGGAGGGAAATGGATGGTTGTCAGAGTTTTTGGGAGCTTGAATGGATGGAATTTGATGATGGATGGGAGCTGGGTTGATAGAAAGAGAGGAGTCAAGGACTGCCAGGTTTCTGGCCTGGATGACTGGGGCTGGGGATGGTACTCATCGTCATGGAGGTGACGCTGAGGAAGAGTGGGGGGATGCAGGGGATGAATCCAGCTGGGGACACATCTGGGGTGCCCTGAAATTCCAGAGGATCCATAGTTAAACCCTGAAGAGCCCAACATTCCCCAGAGAACTCAGAGGGGGAGAGGAAACCTGTGAAGGAGGCAGGGACAGAAGAGAGAGGTAGGAGTGCCATGCTGGAGAACATTGCCAGAGCATGGAAGTGGGGACAAGCAGCATGAAAAGCCACAGGGAGATCAAGTATGATACAGACAGAAAAGTAGGTGAACCTGGGTGGCTCAGTCCATTAAGCATCTGCCTTCAGCTCAGTTCATGATCCCCGGGTCCTGGAATCGAGCCCCACGTCGGGCTCCCCATTCAGTGGGGAGTCTGTTTCTCCCTCTCCCTCTGCCCCTCCCCTTGCTCATACTCTCCTTCTCTCTCAAATAAATAAACAAAATCTTCAAAAAAGAAAAAAGAAAAGCAAACGCCGCATGTGGCAACAGGGAAATCCAGCTCCAGTCGTGGGGAGAGCAGCGTCCAAAGCATGAGTTCAAGGAAGAGGGAGAAGCAAGGAGAGGAGAATGTTAAATTCTCATTTAAGAAGCTTAGTTGAGGGCGCCTGGGTGGCTCAGTGGGTTAAAGCCTCTGCCTTCGGCTCAGGTTGTGATCCCAGGGTCCTGGGATTGAGCCCCGAATTGGGCTTTCTGCTCAGCAGGGAGCCTGCTTCCACCTCTCTTTCTGCCTGCCTCTCTGCCTACTTGTGATCTCTGTCAAATAAATAAATAAAATATTTTTTAAAAAGAAGCTTAGTTGACCAAATAATTGTGAACCTTGTTTGCATCCTGATTCAAACAAAGTAACTGTAAAAACGAATTTTCAGACAATTGGAAGAACTCAAACACAGACTCAGTATTAGCTGGAATTAAGAAATCAGTGTTAATTTTGTTAGACGTGATAATGATTACGGTTCTATATTTTTATAGGTTTTAATTCCTTATCTATTAAATACACATAGTGAAATACTTATAGTAGAATTATACAGTATCTCAACTTTGCTTTAAAACAGTCCAGGAGGGTGCCTGGGTGGCTCAGTGGGTTAAAACCTCTGCCTTCGGCTCGGGTCATGATCCCAGGGTCCTGGGATCGAGCCCCACATCAGGCTTTCTGCTCCGCGGGGAGCCCGCTTCCTCCTCTCTCTCTGCCTGCCTCTCTGCCTACTTGTGATCGCTATCTGCCAAATAAATAAATAAAATCTTTAAAATAAATAAATAAATAAAATAAGATAAGATAAAACAGTCCAGGAAAAGCATGCCTACATGCTAATTTCCATTTCAGAGTCAGCTGGCCTGTGAATCCAACCTGTAACAATATGCATTCAGGTCTGTCTGGGCCTAGAGCCTCCCCAGTCCACATGGCCCCCACAGGAAGCCCAGCACAGGCCTCTTCCTTCCAGATACAGAGTTAGATTCAGTGTGGGGGTCTTGGGGGCAGAATCCCTGCGTTTGCCCAAAGCCTTGCCCTGGGCGCCTCTAGTACCCATCACCCGGCTCTTCCCATGTCTGCTGTCTTCCCAGATCCTGGTCTTCACGTAACTCCCACTCCCTTAACCTCCATCCCAAACTTAGCACTCAGCTGTCCCTTTGCATCAGTGTGACCCTTTGATGTCAACCAAAATGGAACCAGCTGGGTCTTTTCTGGGCCTGGGGGCTCATACTTCTATGCCTTTGTTCAAGCTTCCCTCTCTCACTCTGCCTGGTTACCTACTGCGCCAGTCTCCTTCCCTGTAGCTAGATCTTCCTAAGTCTCCCTGCCTCTCTCATACCCCACTCTCTGCCCCTAGACCGGGTTAAGTGTTCATCCTCTGAGTTCCCATAGCTTACAGCTTCTTATACCATTGAAATTGCCCTTGTGTCCTCTTGCCACAGATGGCAACTCTTGGAGGGCAGAGGACATGTCTATTCATTCACCCAACAGATATTGCTATCCCACTGGGTGCTGGGCACTTTGCTGGGGATACTGCAGGAATAAAACAGGCAGGACTCCCGCTCTTGAGAAGCTTACACTCTAGTCGGGGAAAACAGACCAAAACAAATAGAGACATAAAAGAACACAATAATTTCAAATCATGATGAATTCAATAAAAGAAATAAAAGTAGTGACACGACAAAGCTTGGGTGAGGGGCTGCTATAAAGACAGTGACCGGGGAAGGCTTCTCGGAGGAGATGACCTATAAACAAAACCAGAGGAAGATTCACCATGAGGTCAATGAAGCATAAGCTTCAAAGCCCCTTCCTAGGTCTTGTGTATTTGTGTATTTGCAATTTGGTTGCTTTTCTTCAAGAGGGCCCCCCGATTGTATAAGCTTTAGGGTCCTGCAAAAACCCCTATCTTCTCCTGGCCGAAATCTAAAATGCGCAAAGGAACAAGTCGAGAGAAAATGTGGAAGCAGAGTATTCTAGGTCAAGTGTCTCATGTGCGGAGGGTCTACAGCACATGAGGGAGGGAGTAGTTCATCGTATCCTAAGATAGGAACAAACTCATTGTGTTCAAGGAACTGTAAGCTTCATGCGGTCCTAAGGAAGTGAGAAATGGGAAACACTGGATGAGATCTGAGGGCAACTGACCCCAGAGGGCTCCCGAGGCGTGACAAGGAGGTGGAATTCTATTTTAGGAGCACTGGAGAGCCGCTGGACTGTGTCAGGCAGGGGAGAAATGTGCTCGGACTCCCTGGCTGCTGGACAGAAAATAGACAGTAGGGGACAAAGGACAAGCAGACAACCCATTCTGGAGGCAAGAGGGGGTGGTGACATGGGCCACAAAGTGGCACTTCCAATTCCTCTCTCTGTCTCCAGCACACCCGTGGCCCAAACAGGGGCTTGGTAAGCATTTGTTGAGTCAACAGATGGCTGGCTACCAATAATTTTGACCTTGTTGTGACCTCTTTGTGACAGCTGCAGGAGGGCTGATCCGAGAAAATGAGAGAAGTCAGATCTACCCCGAGACAGAAGAGCACCAGGAGCTGCCCATTCCCCAGAGCAGCCACCCCACGAGAGGGAGTGAGCCCTCTACAGCCTCACTACTCAAATCGTCACCTTCAGACCAGCAGCATCAGCTGGGTTTCTTAGAAATACAGACTCCCACACTTTACCCCAAACCTGCTGCATCAGAATCTGTATTTTTACAAGATTCCCAGGGGACTCATGGGGATGCTGAAGTTGGAGAGGGGCTGTGATTCAGCACACTCCCAGCCGCATACTCGACTAATCTACCACCTTCCATGGCTCCCCATTGCTCAGGATCAAATCCAAGCTCCTTTTGCACCTCATCTCCTTCCAGCCTCTTGGACTACATGCCTTGTAATCCAGCCACACTGAACTTCCTGCCGCTTCTCTAAAAACTCCATTTCTTCTCAGACCTCAGTGCCTTTGCAAATGCTGTTGTCCCACCAACTGAGAGTGTCTCCTGCCTCTTGCTTTACCTAGCAAACTCCTACTCTTCCTTTAGGACCCAATCTAAAGAATGCTTCCTCTAGTATGCCCTCCCTGATTGCCCCAGGCAGAATGAGTTGCCTTCTCTTCTGGGTCACCATGGTACTGGGTACATTCCTCAGTATAGCACCTGATACAATGTGTTATGACTACTGATTTCTTTGGCCATTTCTAGAAGCTTCTGGAGCTTCTGGAGGGCAGGGACTAGATCTTTTTCATCTCTATATCTCCAGTGTCAGACGTTGACACTGGTGAATGAATGAATGAATGAATGACCAAACCCCTGAAAACTATTCAGCAGACACTGGTGTGAAGGAAACATGCCCAGTCTCTCTGGGAGAGGCACAATAGGATGGGGAGAACAACCCATTTCTAGAGTCAGAAAGACCTGGGTTCATACCTGGATCTGCCATTTATTTGCTATATGACCTTGGTCAAGTGACTTCACCTCTCTGGGACTCAGTTTCTTCATCTATAAAGTTTTATAGTTCTACCAGTAGTTCCAAAAATAAGCATGCAAAGTGGTCACGATGGCCAAGCCTCCTTCTCCCCATTGGCTCACCCACGTGAAGTCAGGGGAGGGGACTATAGTCCCCACGGTCCCAGGGGCTCTAACCCACATACTGACTTCCCTGTCAGCTCCAGACAGGGTCTTAAGCTAATGCCAACAAACCTTCTAATGGGTCAGGAAGAGAATGAGCATTTGGAGGGAAAGAGGTCAGCAGCAGTTCAGACCGATCAATCTTACACAAGGGCACAGTTCCCTGATGCCTCAAGTCTGGGCAGCAGCCCAGGCCCAGCTCTCAACTAGGGGTAGGCAAGGGGAGCTATAAATATTCATGGAGACAGAACAATTCTGCCTCTGGATATCCCATCCTCTACCCTGCATAACATTCAGTCCCAACCCCCTACCATTCCCATACTGCCTGGGAACATCATGCCTCCAGGGAACGTGGTCTCCCATTCTCAGCCGAAAAGTCAGAGGGGAAGGACCACCTGCATCTGAGCAAAAGGAAGTATGTGCTGGTTACTTCCCTAGTGTGGACCGTGGGTTGGAAAGTTGGGTTTATCAGTCAGCCCAGCCCCTAATATTTGTGGGGCCATTCGGGATCATAAGTACAAATGTCAGGGCACCAGGGTGGCTCAGTTGTTTGAGCATCTGGCTCTTGGTTTTGGCTTAGGTCATCATCCCTGCGTCATGGGATTGTCTGGCCCCCAACCTCTCCCCCATCCCATAGGGGCTGAGCACTCAGTGGGGAGTCTGCTTTTCTCCCTCTCCTGTCCCAGAGCACCCTCTCTCTCTCTCTCTTGCTCTCTCTCAAATAAATAAATAAATGTTTGGTGGGTTTTTTTTAAGTACAAATGTCTAAATATTTATAAACTCACATTCAAGTTCACACAGATCTCCTGCACCAGCAGCTCCCTGCAGGGCTGCAAGCCTGGGGGTATAATCACCAAAACAGCTCGGGCTAGAAGTGGGTTGAGGGAGGGACATAGGCTCCACGTAGACATTTACATGTGGATCCATAAACCCATTACCCTGCGTGTAGGGCGTGACTGGAGGGGAGTCGCAGCCAGCCTACATATGCTCAGGGTGCTGGATTACATATACACACACCACACACCCACAAATACATTTCCCCCTCAAGTCAGCCTTGCAAAATGAGTTTTACAACATCCTCATCTTTCCAGAGAAGAAAGTGAAACCAGAGAGGGAAACAGACTTGTCCACAGTCACACAGCTAAGAAGCAGCAGGTGGGATTTTGAAGTCCAAGATCCATCCTATCTCCTAAGATAAGCCAAGGCCCCTGCTGAAAGCCAACCACTCATTGGCCAACTTATCCACTCCCAGACCTGTCCTATGACAGGACATGGACAGGACATGCCCCAGGAATGGGGCAAAGGGAGGGGAGGGTCTGCTCTGTATTCTTGTCACTCCTACCAGGCAGTGCTGGAGCTGGAATCAAATTCTGGCTCAAACACTAAACTCACCCCATGACTCTGAGTCTCCACTTCCTCTCTGGTAAAATAAAGATTCAAAAATGGGTCAAAGAGGGGCACCTGGATGGCTCCAGTCTGTTAGGCATCTGACTTCGGCTCAGGTCATGATCTCAGGGTCCTGGGATGGAGCCCCAGGTGGGGATCCATGTTCCTCAGGGAGTCTGCTTATTCTTCTGCCCCTCCGCCTGCTCGCATGCCTTCTCTCTCTCAAATAAACAAATAAAATCTTAAAAGTATAAAAATGGGTCCAAGAGAAAAGGAAATTAAGACTATAGTTCCATTTATAATGGCATCAAAAGGGATAAAATACTGGGAATTAACTTAACCGAGGAGGCTAATGACTTGTACACTGAAAACAAAAAAGCATTGCTGGAAGGACTCACAGAAGACACAGATAAATGGACAGACATCCTCATTCACGGACTGGAAGACTTAATAGTGTTCCGGCGTCCATACTTCCAGAAGCCATCTACAGATTCAAAGCCCTGTCAAAATCACAGTGACATTTTTTGCAGAAGCAGAAAACAAAATCTCATCTCATCTGGAATCTCATCTGGAAAGACTCCAGAGAGTCAAAATACTCTTGAGAAGGAAAAACAAAGCTGGAGGCCTCATACTTTGTGATTTCAAAACATACTACAAAACAGCACAGTGTGGACATAAAGAGAGAGTTTTACAGACCAGTGGAACAGAACAGATAGCCCAGAAATAACCCCCCCACATATGGTCAAATGATCTTTGGCAAAGGTGCCAAGATGACCCATGGGAAAACAAGGGCCTCCCCAAACAAGTGCTGAGGGGAAAACTGGAGATCCACACGCAAAAAAATGAAGATGGACACTTCTCTTAAACCATACACAAAAATTAACTCAAAACAGATTAAAGGGGCGCTTAGGTGGTTCAGTTGGTTAAGCAACTGCCTTCGGCTCAGGTCATGATCCTGAAGTCCCGGGATCGAGTCCCACATCCGGCTCCCTGCTCAGCGGGAAGCCTGCTTCTCCCTCTGACCCTCCCCTCCCCTCATGCTCTTTCTCTCTCTCTTTGATTATCTCTTTCAAATAAATAAATATAATTTTAAAAAACATATCAAAGATCAGAAAATAAGGGACGCCTGGGTGGCTCAGTTGGTTGGACGACTGCCTTCGGCTCAGGTCATGATCCCGGAGGCCCAGGATCGAGTCCCGCATCGGGCTCCCAGCTCCACGGGGAGTCTGCTTCTCCCTCTGACCTTCTCCTCGCTCATGCTCTCTCACTGTCTCTCTCCCAAATAAATAAATAAAATCTTAAAAAAAAAAAAAAAGATCAGAAAATAAGATCTGAAAACGTAAAACTCCCACAAGGAAACATAGAAGGAAAGCTTCCTAACATTGGATTGAACAATAATTTCTCAAATATGACACCAGGAATGCCAGAAACAGAAGCAAAAATAAACATACAGGGGCACAGCAAACTTTAAAACATCTGTACAATGGCAACAGTCAACAAGGGAAAAGGCAACCTAGAGAATAAAGGAAAAAATTTGCAAGCCACATACTGGATAAGAGGCTAATATCCAGAATATATAAAGAACTCTAACAACACAATAACAACAAGAGCAAAGTAATAATAACTGATTTTAACTGGGGCAAAGGGCTTCAACAGATTTCTCCAAAGGAGATACACAAATGGCAAACAATCACATGAAAAGATGGGCAAAGCCACTCATTGCCAAGGGAATGTACGTGAGCACCACAATGAAATAGCAGCTCACATTTGGTAGGATGACCACTATCAAAAAGGCAGGAGAAAACAAGTCCTAGTAAGGATGTGGACATTGGTGGGCATATAAAATGATACAGCCAGGATGGAAAACAGTACAGTTTCCTCAGAAAATTAAAAATAGAACTACTACGTGACCCAGAAATCTTACTTCTGGGTCCACTTCCAAAAGAACTGAAAACAGAATCTTGAAGAAATATTCCCACACCCATGGTCATAGAAGCACTATTCACAATCCTGAGAGGTGGGAGCCACCACATGTCCAAATGCAGTGGATGAACAAACAACACGTGGTGTGTATGTATAACGGAATACTATGCAGCCTTCAAAAGGAAGGAGAGCCTGTCATGTGCTTCAGCACAGATGAACCTTGAGGATATTATTAAGTCAAATAAGCCAATTACCAAAAGGCAGATACTGAGTGGTTATATGAAGCATCATTTAAAATCATCACTTATATGAAGTAGCTAAAGTCATTAAAGTGAAAGAAACGCAAAGTAGAATGGTGGTTGCCAGGGACTGGGAGTGGGGGGTTAGAAATGGAATTGTTCAGTGGCTATAGAGTTTCAGTCAGGCAAGATGGAAAATTCTAGAGTCCTGCTGTACAACAATGTGCATAAAGTTAACAATACTGTAATGTTTGCATAAAAATTGTTAAGAAGGGAAATTTAAGTCATGTGTTTTTACCACAGTTGAAATTTTTTTTTTTCTTGGGATGCCTGGGTGGCTCAGATGGTGAAGTGTCTGCCTTCGGCTCAGGTCATGATCCCAGGGTCCTGAGATTGAGTCCTGCTTCTCCCTCTCCCTCTGCCTGTTGCTCACCCTGCTTGTGCACTCTCTCTCTTTCACTCTCTCGCGCTCTCTCTCAAATAAACAAATACACTATTTTTTAAAAGGTGGGGCTCCTGGGTGGCTCAGATGGTTAAGTGTCTGCCTTCAGCCAGGTCATGATCTCCAAGTCCTGGGATTGAGACCCAAGCTGGACTCCCAGCTCTATGGGAAGTCTGCTTCTCCCTCTCCCTCTGCCTCTCCCCTTGCTTGTGCTCGCTCTCTCTCTCTCTCTCTCTCTGACAAATAAATAAAATCTTAAAAAAAAATTTTTTTTTCTTAATGGACCCCAGCAATGGTAGATTTGAAAGTATATTGTATATTCTTAACTTAAAATCACAGGGCTTGGGATGCCTGGGTGACTCAGTCAGTTAAGCCGCTGCCTTCGGCTCAGGTCATGATCCCAGGGTCCTGGGATCGAGTCCCACATTGGGCTTCTTGCTTGGCAGGGAGACTGCTTCTCCCTCTGCCTCTGCCTGCTTGTGTGCTCACTTTCTCTCTCTCTCTCCCTCTCTCTGACTTTATTTATTTGTCTTTGAAAAAATAAAATAAAGTAAAATCACAGGACTCAGCTTTAAGACCTACCGCTATGCAACTTTGGTAAAACTGTTGACCCTCTCTGGGCCTCATCTATAAAATGGGGATAAAAACAAACAGAACTTTTGTGAGCATTCAGTGGGAGAAAGGATACAAAATATTTGAAAAGAACAGCGGTTTAAAGACCATGGACTCTGGTGAGGCAGACCTGGGTTTGAATTCGGCCTGTATCTTCTCCTAGCTTGTGACCATTGCCAAGAGACATCAGACATCAAGAGACATCAGTCTCTGAGCCTCAAGTCCTTCCTTTGTGAATGGAGCTGGTGATATTCCAAGCACATATCTCCCCACAGTGCTATGAATGTTCAATGACTAATGTGTGTAAAGGGGTTAGCACAATTCAAGGTGTTCACAATCAACAGCTCTAAAAAAGCATATCTACAGGAAATCCAATTTGCTAATTATATCAGATCAAATGTTTCTCAAAAGAGCAGCACGAGGGTGCCTGGGTGGCTCAGTTGGTTAAGTGACTGCCTTCAGTTCAGGTTATGATCTTGGAGCTCCAGGACTGAGTCCCACATTGGGCTCCCCGTTCAGCAAGGAGTCTGCTTCTCCTTCTGCCTGCTGCTCCCCCTGCTTGTATTCTCTCTCTCTCTCTCTCTGCCTCTCTCATTCTCTCTCTCTCTTTCAAATAAACAAATTAAAAAATCTTTTAGAAAAGAGTAGCACCACAGTCATTGCAACTGCTCACACCGAACTCACGCCAGCCTAAAGCCACCTACATCCAGCTTCCAGATGTATCGTTAGCTCTGAAAGATTCCGGGGACCAGTCACATCTTTTTTTTTTTTTTTTTTAAGATTTTATTTATTTATTTGACAGAGAGAGAGAAGCAGGAAAAAAGGGCGGGGGGAGTAGGTTCCCTGCTAAGCAGAGAGCCCGATGTGGGGCTCAATCCCAGGACCCTGAGACCACGACCTAGGCTGAAGGCAGAAGCTTTACCCACTGAGCCACCCAGGCGCCCCCAGTCACCTCTTTTTATGGCAGCTAGCGACAGTTGGCAAAATGCCACCAGCTGATAAGAAGACTTCATAGGATTGTTGTAAGGATGAAATAGAAAATGCCTCATTCATAATCAAAGCTCAAGGAATGCTGGCTACCATTAGTCTTACTTCTCCACCCAGACAGTTAGAGGGGCCACATGTGGTTTCCATAACACAATACATCGCACTGCATTATAATGGTCGTTGTTTTCTTTTTCCTGGATTGGGAATTCCCTGGGTTCAAGACTTCTAGCATTTTACCAGTATGGACCACAGGGCCTCCTCCACAACAAACCCTCAAGGAATATTTACTAATAGGGGCGTCTGGGTGGCTCAGTCTGTTAAGCATCCAGCTCTCAATTGCAGCTCAGGTCATGATCTCAGGGTCATGAGATCGAGCCCTGTGTTGGGCTCAGTGCTGGGCACGGAGCCTGCTTTGAATTCTCTCACCCCTCCCTCTCTGTCCCTCCCCACCACCCACGTGAATGTGCTCTCTCTCTGTGTCTCAAAAAAAAAAAAAAAAGAAAGAAAGAAGGAAAGAAAGAAATATATATTTACTAATAAACACACACACACATACACACCCAGAGTCACATTATCCTTCATCCTTCACTTCCAAACCCTCACACACCAGCCTCAGTCACTCCCAGCCCTTAGATTTCCTGAGTCCTCTCAAACGCGACAGTTTAATCATTTCTCTTCTGTGAGTCCTACTTTCCTCATGTACAAAATGAGAATAATATCAACACTGACCTCACAGGATAGCCAGAGGTTGAAGGCAGGTAAACGTTTAAAGTGCTCAGCATAGAGAAGATGCCCCGTCAATGAATTACTCTTATTCTGACCGCCCTATTGCTTGGCTTTTGGGGCCTGGCCTGGCCATACTCTTCAAAGATTCCCCTCATGGAGTGCTTTCACTACCATTTCTCCAAGAAGCAAAGGAATTTAAGGGGAAAATTGAGGGAGCAAGTATCTTGTCCTCTGGGGAATTCTGGGCGTCCCACAGTTTTGAATACAAGGAGTCTAGCACCATGTCGGGCACATTTCTGGGTGGATAAATGGAATTCCTTGTCTAGGAGAGGTCAGGGACAAGGTCTAGGGCCCTTGAGGTCTGTGAGTCCCCTCCCCCTCCCTCCTCCTTGCTTCTGGGAAATAGGCCAGGGCAGGAAGGAGGGAGTGGACAGGTACTTCCTCCTATGGGCTTCCTAGTACCGGGCTTACCCCTCCGTTACATCAGGAATCACACCAAAGGACTACGCCTTCCAGCCCGGGGAACTCCTGCATCCTGCTGGTACCCTTGTGGGTAGCCGGGGCCCCGCCCCAAGAGAAAACAGGGTACAGGGCCTGGGCCTTGGGGTCCCCCAGACCAGGATCTACATGGGGCCCTGTTCTTCCCTCGCTGCTCTTCGGCTCTCAGCATCTCCCTTTCCTCATTTGCAAAACGGCATCAGAAAACCTTCCTCACCAGGTAGTCGTAAGAGCAGAATGAAGGAGTTTATGCAAGTAATCATTGCTCAGTAACTGTGGGCTCCTCCTGTCCCCTCAGAAAATGTTTGTTGAATGAATGAATGAGTGAACCAAACAGCTGTGCACCAAACCAGCCACAGCCAGAGGGAGCTGAAGAGAAACCACAGGACTTGGGATGGGAGGATCTGTTCTCTGGTCTCCGCCATGGTCCCCACCATCTTGAGGCAGTGAGTCTCTTCCCAGCTCTGAGCCTCGTGATCTGTATCTGAAAAATCCACGGGGCCGGGCGGGGAAGGGGGGACGGAATTGCTGCAGAGGGTGGGGAGGGCAACTCCAAGCATTCAAGCCTTGTTGTAAAAAGAAAATAAGATGGGTAGGAGTGATAAAGGGTTTGCCAACAGTAAAGCCCTTGGTAAATGGAAACGGACTTTACGAACTCTAAAGGGGCCTGCACAGGTGTTTGACAGGCTGCCATCTGCCCTCAGGGTTCCCTCCTACAGAACTAAGGTGGGGAGGGGACTGCTGAGCAGTGGTCCTCCCCCCACCTATTCTCTCTCCCTCCCTCTCTCTCTCTCTCTCTCACACACACACACACACACACACACACACTCTGCCTTTGGATCCTCCTTGGCCGAAGACATGAAGGGAGAAAGGTATACCCACCTCGCAGCTGGTTTGGTTGTTGATTCTGCTTCTGGGAACTGCTGGGCTGTACCAGACCCTCCTGAACGTTGGTCATGTTCCAGGCCCATGTGACTACGGCCAGGGCCAACGCCTCAGAACCGCCCACACGGCCACGGCCACACACGCACACGCACATGCACACGCTCACGCAAAGACACAGCAGCAGCTTCTCTCCCCACCCACACTGCTGCCAAGGAACCTAGTGGAAGCTGGCCAGGGAGGTGGCGGTGCTGGGGCCCCAGCATTGGCCCTTCCCGGGGACCCAACCCAGACACACTCCCCCAGGACCAGTCAGAGCGAGCTCCCACACAGCAGCTCAGCTGGGGCCCCTCTCCTGGGCCAAACTCATGTGGGTGGGGGAAGGAGCACTGCCGCTGACAGGGAGAAGCACCCTCTTTCCTCCACGAGGCCTTGTTCACAGGCCTAGGACAGGGAGGAGGGGTCCCTCTATAAAGGTCTCCCTATAAAAGGACAACGAGACAGGACCCCAGGCTCTCATCACACACACCCCCCAACCCCGAGCCCAATCAGATGCCGGAACTCAGTCCTGGAGGCTGATTTTGTCCTTAGCACCCTGGACCATAATCCCTCGCCCAAACCTTCCTTGAGCAGAGGGAGAAACTGAGGCCCAAAGAAGAGAAAAGATTTGCCCATGGTGACAACAGGATTGGGGGCAGAACTGGGACCTCTGGCTTGCTGTTCATTCTCTTTTAAGTACAACATATTCCTTTATCATCTGTCTGTTCAATTCATAGTCTAAGATTAGACCGCTCACCAAACACCGTGCTAAGGGTAAGGATAAAACAACGAACCACACAAATTCCTCGTCCCTAAGGCACCTACAGGTGTCGACCTCAGTACTAACCGATGGGTTCACTTCGTGCAGCATCTCACGACTGACGAAGCATTTCCCCACCCAGCCTCTTACTTCATCATCCCCCCACACACCCAAGGGTCAGGACTTTGAACCCTCAGCTACAAAAGAGGAAAGCGAGGCTCCTGAGTTGCCAAGGTCCCAGCCCTACACAAGAGCTAAAATCAAAATCCGGCCAATCCCAAGGGGCCCACCTCAGGCTCAGAGCCATTTCCTCACTTCCAGAGCAGACTTCTTTCTTTGGCTGCATTGTCAGTACCTAAAGGTGGAACGTTTCTTTCTTTTGTTTCCCTACACACACACACACACACACACACAAACCTACGCGCACACACACGCATACACGCTCCAAGTACCTGGGACACAGCTGCCTGCTCAGAACTCAATCAGCGCTGCCTGGATGCTTGCAGAGAGACTGCTGGCTGCCCCACTCTCCACAGGGGAGCAAGTGTCTGGACAGCGACCGTGGTTCACCTGGCCCACACCCGAACCTCCTGACAGCCAGGGACAAGGAGAGACCACCCTGTGTCCTGTCCCTCCCCTGCTGGGACATGTTGGAGGAAACCTGCTGCAGACCAGGCCCTTGGTACCAATAACCTGGTTATTTTCATCACCCCTCAGGAACACCTGGCATCGCATGAGCTCCTCAGGACCCCACCCTGTCCCAGACCCCGAACTACTTCTCCCCATTCGACAATGCGGGAGACTGAGCCACAGAAAGAGCATGACTGGGCCAAGAGACCACATGTAGCTAGTCAAGCAGATGGCATTCAGCTCCTGAGTCCTAGATAGCACCCCCACACCCATCGCCATCGTCAGCACCCCATCAGGTCTCTGGGGTCACTTTCGGCACGGCCCTGGCCTCAGACAACCAAAGTGGGGAGCTGCGTCTCCTGGCAAGTTTGGTCACGAGGACTCCTTTCTCAACACGAGACCCAGGACCTGAGGAAGATGCCAAAACAGTCCCTTCAGAGCAGAGCCATCCCTTTGCCCAGGCGCAGGCGAGGGGCGCAACCTTGGTCTCCTGAGGACATTGTCACACGTCTTCTCCTTGCCTAGCCAGCGCTGGGACCTCCCCCCTTACCTGAATCAGGGAAGGCTGAGCGGCCGCAGCAGCAGGAACTCAGGGACTGTCTCTCTGCAGACCCAGCCTCGGCGCTATCTGGAAATTGCAGAAGTGAGGAAACAGAGCACACCACTGCCAAGTCACCCCCAGGGAGGAAATGCCGTGACCCTGGGGCTCCTCCAAAGGGTGGCACCAAGAACCTCCAAGCCGGGTGGCCAGGCCCTGACCACTGTTCAGAGGGTTCCCCCAGAGCCAGGGGCCGGCTGGGCAGTGGGCGGGCCAGGGAGCTGGGATGCAAGAGAGAAAGCAGAAATTCAGAGCAGACGGTCTCAAGAGAGAGGGTGGGGGGGGGGGGACTGAGCATGAGAGCAAGGAAAAGAGGAGAGAGATGAGAAATCAAGACAGGGAGAGAGAGGGGCAGCCAGGACAGCAGTGCGAGATGAAAGAGATGGGGGAGAAAGGCACATGGAGAAAGACAGATGTAAACACAGACAGAGAGCATGAGAGGAATGAGGAGACCGGAGACCAGAAACCAAGGAAATTAGAAGCGAACGCAATGAGGCCGTGAGTGCGTGCCTGGTGTGTGTGTCTGTGAATGGGCATGAGAGAAAAAATGAAAGAAAGGGAGAGAGGGCGGGAAGGGAGAAACAGCGAGAACGGGAAAAGGATGAGAAGAGGGGGCACCTGGGTGGCTCAGTGGGTTAAGCCTCTACCTTCAGCTCAGGTCATGATCCAGGGTCCTGGGATCGAGTCCCGCATCGGGCTCTCTGCTCAGTGGGCAGCCTGCTTCTCCCTCTGCCTCTCCCAACTTGTGCTCTCTCTCTTTCTCTCAAGTAAGTAAATAAAATAAAATAAAAAAGAAGAAGAAGAAGAAGAAGAAGAAGAAGAAGAAGAAGAAGAAGAAGAAGAAGAAGAAGAAGAAGAGGAAGAAGAAAACAAAAGAAAAGGATGAGAAGGGAGGAGCTCAGAAGAGCTGCCATGGTCTGCGTGTGACTGGGCCGGGCATCCCTGGTCACCCAGAAGCAAGGAGCCGAGGAGCCCGTGGGAACAGTTAGTCGTGGGCACTGTGGGGGACACCAGGCATCAGAAGACCCCAGGCAGGAGCATGGCATCCTGTGAGGCCCCAGGAGTGAGTGAGGGTGAATAAGAGGGGGGTGGGCAATGGAGTGGGTGAAGGCAGATGAGTTCGTGAATGTGAGGGAGTGCGAGTGGGAGAAAGTTGTCGGGAGGCGTGGTGTGTGTGCCTCAGTGCTGGAGGGGCCAGAGCCCCCTGCCTCAGTTTCCAGTCCATTGACTGACTCTTTCATTCAGCAAGTAAACATTGATTAAGCACCACCAGGCACCAAACACTGCCTCTGAAAGTGAGGTGTTCACGTGTCAGCCAGTCCCCCTCCCTTCTACTCAGAGAGGGAAGGGGTCTAGCAGGTCCCAGTGCGAGGCAGGTACAAAGCGGAGCTGGGATCCCCCCGTTCAGGGTCCAGCCTCGGCTCTGCCCTGCATGTCTGGGCTAGGCCCCTCCTGCTGAATGGGGTCCCACTACTGACAAAAATGCATCTCAAAAGGCAAATCACTTTTTTTTTTTTTTAGTTTTAAGACCCCAATACGGGGCTTGAACTCACAACGCTGAGATCAAGACCTGAGCTGAGAGCAAGAGTTAGGTGTCCACACCTAACTGACCGACCCACCCAGGCACCCCCAAGTCACTTTTTTTTTTTAAAGATTTTATTTATTTATTTGACAGAGAGAGAGAGAGCACAAATAGGCAGAAAGGCGGGCAGAGAGGGAGGAGGAAGTAGGCTCCAATTCAGGACCCTGAGATCATGACCTGAGCCAAAGGCAGAGGCTTTAACCCACTGAGCCACCCAGGTGCCCCCCCAAATCACTTTTAACATGTACCTGAGCCCTGAAGGACTAGAGCCAATATTCTGCCCCCGCCCCAGTTCCACCTCCATCACACAAAGGCAGAAAAGCTCAAACCTCTTACACGTCTAACGCTTGCACAGTCACATACACTCAATGCACACTATCGTGCAAACACACCCACTCCCAATCACATCTCTCCACTTACACGTACACTCACACACTCAAGTGCCCAAAGCTGTCACCCCTTACTCACACGCGCCGGTCCCCTCCTTCCTCCTGCCCGTTCACTCACACTTTTCTACGCTCACCCACCACGCGCACTCTCCTCACATCCCAGCGTGTGGCCCAGGCCTCCTGTGAGGGACTGCGAAGAGGCCCATTTTGGTCATCCCTCCCCAGCTCCTTTAGAGGCATCTTGTCTTGAGTGCCCTGAGCCACGAGAGAACATGGTCATTGCATTTAACCTTCAAACTGAAAAGCCAAGGGCCTAGTTCTGTTCCCCAGCTCGGATCCTTTTCCCTAAATTGGCTTCACCTTCTCAGCTATTCTCCAGCCACCACACTCCATGAGAGATGTCAGCCTGGGGCGGAGGGCCCTCCACCTTCCACCAGTCCCCATTTGACCACAGACGCCAAGGACACTTGTCTCAAATCCAGGACTACAGGGTTCAGCCTGTTTTCCAATCGACCTTTACGCGGGTTCTTATAGTAGGGGTGTTTCAGTACCTCTTTTGAGATGATAACAAACAGGGAAGGTAGGCAGAGATTATCAACGTTTTACTCCTCCTTCCTGTCGCACCCACATCCATTCTGTTAGCAAATTCGGTCAGTTCTACTCAAAATATACCTAAATCCGAGCCTAATCAAGCTTGGAGGGAAACTAGGTAAGGGTACTTGGGACCTCTGTGAACCTTTTTTTTCTGTTTTTTTTCTTTTTTTTTTTCTTTTAAGTAGTCTCTACATCCAACGTGGGGCTCGAACTCACAACCCCAAGATCAAGAGTCAGGAACTCCCTCAGTGTAGTTCATAGATTCGTGAGAAATCTGTAACTTCTCACGAATCTATAATTATTTCAAAATGAAGGACTAAAAAAACAACAAAAAATTCACACCTGCACAAGAACACAGTGGAAAGGGACTCAAGAGGAATGCGTTCAAGGAATAATAAAAGTGCTAACCATAATAATCTATTTAACTATTTAACTATTTAACACGTGGAAAGCATTTATTGTGTTTCTGGCCGTTGTACCCTATGTAATTGCTTTAAAATTCCTGTTAATTCGGTGCATTTATTATTATCTCCAATTTAGAGACAAGGAAATTGAGGCATAGAGAAACTGAGTAGCTTGTCCAAAGCCACACAGCATATACATGGCAAACTAGGATTTGAACCTAGATAATCTGGCTTCATAGCCCACTCTAGATCTTAACCACTGTGCTGAAGTGGGAATAAATGAGAACAAGAAAAAAAAAAAAAAAAGACATATGTATCATTTAGGGCCCTGAAAAGAGATGCACATTTAAATGGATGATCTGAGGACAAAGGGAGTCCTTAACAGAGGTGAAGGCAGAGCTGGTGAACCACAAGGAATAGTGTAGTACTCAAGTCTGCCAAGAGTGGGCGCTCTTATCATCTGAAAGGCTCAAGAGAGGGAGCAGTTACTGGAAGGAAGAGTAGCCATTTGGAGAGGGCTGCCTGGCAGGAGGTGTGACCTTGGTTAGGAAGTTGCCACAGTCCCCGTTGAGCTGGCGGAGAGGGAACTGGGAAATAAATACCCAGATCTCTCTCTCCTTACTCCCTCTGATGTCTTACTGGCGCGTGACCTTGGCTGAGTTCAACTAGAAGCAAGGGACATGGGTATATAGTCCATACAGATCAGCCTCCAGGAGCACACAGTAGGGTGGAGAAGGGTGGTTAGGGGATCTGGAGGGGAAAACAGATGATATCCAGGACGGACATACTTGAGAAAATCAGGGAGAATTTAATATGGACAGAATTTTAGATGATTCTAAGGAATTATTGTTAATTGTATGAAGTGATAAGAGTGGTGTGCTTATATAAGCAACTATCCATATATATGGAAGTATCTAGAGATGACGTTTACGAGGAATTGCTTTAAACTATTACGGCAAAATAAGGAGAAAGAGAAAGAAAAGGGAACGGAAAGGGTGGGAATGGGGGAAAGAGAAAGGAGAAGGAAGGATGGAAAAAAAGAAGGAAGGACAGGAGGGAAATCATGGAGCAAAATAATAAATCTAGGTGATGGGTGTTGTAGCAGGCTGAATAATGGCTCTCAAAGGTATCAGAGCCTGTAGATGTTACTTTATATGGCAAATGTTTTACGGGTGTGGTTAAGTCAATGCTCCTGAGATGGGGAGATTATCCTAGATAATACAAGTGAGCCTTAATGCCATCACGAGTATGGGAATAAGAAGCCAAGAGGTGCCTGGGTGGCTCAGTCAGTTAAGCGTCAGACTCTTGATTTCAGCTGGGGTCATGGTCTTGGGGTCGTGGGATTGAGCCCCGTGTCCAGCTGTTATTCAGCAAGGATACTGCTTGAGGATTCTCTCCACCTTCCCCTCCCCCTGCCCAGGAGCGCCCACTCTCTCTCTCTGTTTTTCTCTCTCTCTCTCTCTCTCCCTCGGATAAACAAATAAATCTTTTAAAAAAAAGAGAGAGAGGGAGAAGCCAAGGGAAATTTGATTACAGACAGAAGAGGAGAAGGCAGTGTGGCCACAGAGGCAGAATGACATGGCCACAAGCCAGGAGTTCCAGCAGCCATCAGACACTGAAAAAGGGAGGAGCAGATTCGGTCCTGGAGCCTCTGCAGGGAGCACCGCCCAGCTGACTCCTTCCCCACCCCACCCCCACCTTGTTCAGCTCTGGAATTGGGACCAGACCCCATGGGTCTCCAACTTTGCAGCCTGTTTCCGGGTGCCCTTTTGAGCCCTCACCTCAGTCTGCCCACCGGCACTAGACTTAGCCATGTTATTTCTCCTTCTGGGGAGCCCCACGTGGGCGCACAACAGCCCTGGTCCTGAGAGATGGAGGCCAGTGGAGGGCAGGGCCAGCCCCGTCTTTGTGTTTGTTCCCTGTCTCCTGATGGCTGCTGGCCGCCAGAGCATTTGTGTTACTTAGAAACCCTCGGCAGAGAGGCCAGCTCTGAATGTCTTTCTGGATCTGCTGTGTCTCTAGGTGGAGTCCCTGAAGGTTAGGATTCATGGGTCTTTGTAGGTCGGGTGTCGCTGACCTCCAGCGGCACTCTGTCCAATACCGATTTTGGACTTCTGGTCTCCAGAACTGTAAGAAAATATATGTGCGTTGTCTCAAGCCACCAAGCTTATGGTCATTTGTGACAGCAGCTATAAGAAATGAATATAGGCATATAGGGATTTATTATACTCTTCCGCCTCTTTTTTTGTCTGTTTAAAAACCTTTTTAGGGGTGCCTGGGTGGCTCAGCCATTGGGTGTCTGCCTTTGGCTCAGGTCATGATCCCAGGGTCCTGGGATCGAGCCCCGCATCGGGCTCCCTGCTCAGTGGGAAGCCTGCTTCTCCCTTTCCCACTTTCCTTTGCTTGTGTTCCCTCTCTCACTGTGTCTCTCTGTCAGATAAATAAATAAAATCTTTAAAAAACAAAACAACAACAAAAAACCTTTTTAGGGGCACCTGGGTGTCTCAGTGGGTTAAAGCCTCTGCCTTCGGCTTAGGTCATGATCCCAGGGTCCTGGGATCGAGCCCACATCGGGCTCTCTGCTCAGCAGGGAGCCTGCTTCCCCCTCTCTGCCTGCCTCTCTGCCTACTTGTAATCTCTGTCTGTCAAATAAATAAATAAAATCTTTTAAAAAAAGAAAAAGAAAAACCTTTGTAATAAAGTTGGTGTTTGAACACACCCAAATCACACCATGACCTATGAAACAGTATGGCCAAGGGAGTAGAATGAGCAAGTTCAACCCCCAGTTGAGAAGAGTACAGCAGAAGAGTAGATCATAAGGATACACTCGGCAGACTCAGCGAAGAGAAAGTGCACAAGACAATCTGGTTTCTTCAACAAATAAATTTTAAGGGAGAAGAAAGATGATGGAAGAACCTATGGATTAAATGAGAATTAAGAAATATAGCAACAGGGACGCCTGGGTGGCTCAGTTGGTTAAGCGGCTGCCTTCGGCTCAGGTCATGATCCCAG